>QRDG01000081.1:3443933-3533565 GCA_012064385.1 Puccinellia tenuiflora
TCATGCATATACACATCATAGTCTATCATGTGAGGAGGAAAACATAAGGAGAGAGTTTGACCTCTCATAGAAGAGACAAACCGGTAAAGCCTCCGATATCAAAAACGCAAGGAGATATTCATGAGATCCGTTTTTGATGAACTAGAGCTTGGTATGGAGATGAACACAAGCTCTAAATTCTCACATGGATAAAACCCAAATAAGAACCAATAAAGATGATTGCATGGATGCAAAGGTTTGAGCTCTCCACGAATGATACGATCACGATACTCGGTCGAGAGCCCCTCTTGATAGTACGGCTATCTATCCTATAACCCGGTCTCTCACTAAACAACATGAGACCGGTAAAATAGAAACCCTATCAAGATCATACCTTTGCCTTGCGCATAAATCCACTTGAGGTCGAAGAAGAAGATCTTCATCTCCTCAAGATGAACCACCTTTCTTGATCGCGCCTTGCTTGGTGAAGATTCACATGACGCTCCCCCATACACCAAGATGGGGAAAGCACTCCTTCGGCATATCTTCACTTGGCCTTTCTCTCGATGACGAACACCTTGGCCTTGATCTTCTTCCCTAAACCTTGACTCCAACACATGGAGACAAGCAAGCTAATGGACACCTACAAATATAGCTCAATGCAAATATTAGTCCATAGAGATTGTCATTAATTACTAAAACCATGCATGGGATCAACCATGCACTTTCAATCTCCCCCATTTTGGTAATTGATGACAATCCCTTTTTAAGAGGGTTTATATAAAGAATAGAGCATCCTTGCAAGACAAACGAGCAAGGATCGAGCAAGGATGCAAGCGCATGCATGGCAAATGCAACAAAATCATAAAACCCAAATTCCCTTAAACCCTCTAAACTTCTCCCCCATTGGCATCGATTGCCGAAATGGGAAGAAAAATTTAGAGAGCCAATATAATATGAGTTCCTCCATAAAGGTGATGGCAATCCCTTTTAACGAATAAATTAGAGGAAATCAAACTATATTGAGGATCAAAAGATTGCAAAAATATGAAATCATTTTAAACATCTCCACAAAGGAGAAAAGCGATAAAAAAATCCAAAGCGAGAGTTCCAAATAAGAATGGAGAGGCTCCCCAATGATCATGCACAAATGAGGAGTGCATAAATATGGTATCCTCACTCCCCCAAAATCATCTAGAACACTCAACAAGTGCAATTGTGCATAATGCAAAAGCAAATCATAGCACTTGCACCAAAGATGTGGTTGAGCCATAAAAAGATACCAATTTTCAAAAATTCAACATAAGATAGGCCCAACTGAGATAAAAAGATCTTTTAAAGAAATATATTCACAAGCTTAGGGATACCAATTGGAAACTAAAACCAATTGAAAATGCCAAAAGCTAGTGAGATCATTTAGCCAATAAAAATCAACATGCTCACCATGGTAAGCATGAGGTAAAAGATCTTCAACAAATACATGAGTGTATAAAGATACCAATAAACACTAAGACAAGCACTCATGAGGCAAATTTGGAACCACCAAAGAATTATAGAAGAAAAACAAGGTGGCTCAAAAGAAATAGGATACCAACTAAAAGATGACCTCTCTCATATGTATAGGTTTCTTATTAGACAAACCATTGAAGATATACATCCGCAAAGAAACATATACATACGAAATGGTCCGGGAAAAAGATAACAAGGTATCCAAAAGGAAGTCATAAATATACACATGAGATTGTCGCTTAAAAGCATAGCACATAGCTCAAATTTATCTCATTGTATATAAATGAACTTCAAATATATCAAACGCATCACACATATCACTAAGGGAACAAGAGATAGTGAAGATGCTTTGATCTAGGCAACAAGTATCACAAACAAATAATATCAATTGAAGAAAGGTTTTTGCAAATTCAACACACATATCACAAAGATATATTAAGTGAAGGAAAAAGCCAAAACCACAACAATTGCATATAAGAGCTTTCATGCCAAGAGGCAACCTACACAAGGTTGAATACTAGAAAGGTATGCATGGGATAGATACTTGTTACCGAGATGCATTGATCCCCACGCAACATCCATGTTAGTGCTCCTGCTCCTAGGGTTCGTGGGGCCTCGAGATCCCCACGCGTGCTGACATCGGCGCCGTCCCAACGAGGCGCGCGCCACTGCGGCCGCCGCGAATTGGGTGCCGGCTAGAACCCTAGATTTCCCGCTCCCGCCCGGCGCGCAGCGAGCGAGATTCGGGATGCTGCGGCACCGCGCGATTCCGCTTGGGCGGCCGATGCGATCGCGAGGAGCGCGTGAGAGAGGGAGAGAGTGGAGGAGCGAGAGAGAGGGAGCATGCTCGCGTGCCAAGGGCGCTCCCCCGGAGGACAGTGGGAATTAACGAGGCTGGCCGGACATCGCGTTGGGATGGACGAGATGGAACGGGGAACTCAGGGTGTCGCTGAGGGCAAGCTGCAAATCTGGGGGTGGTTTGGTTTTGGTTGGAGCGGAAGAGACGAGACAAACAACCGGGGGGGAGGGTGGGGCGGAGAGGGACGATGATGAATCAAGCTAGAAGAGAGAGAATAGTCGGGGAAAGTGGGGAAAATAGAACATTTTGGTTGTTTCACTTGCTGAGTTTTTATTAAAATATTATATTTTTTAACACGAATTGCAAATATAACACGCAGACCCAAAGTTTTTCAAAAGTAGGGCGCCGTCTGCCGTCCAAGGGCCGAAACAATCCTTTCAGCCAGTGGGCGGCCACAACACTCTTTTCGACTGACGGTGGGCCGAAACACAGCTGCTCACGGGTCCGGTAATAGAAACGCGATTTTCGCGTTAACTAACAACCGATTAGATGTGCGGCCGACGGAAGGCCGAAAACATTGTAAATTTTACATTTCGATCCTCTTTCGTTGTTTCAACCGGAGGAAGGCCGCTATATTTCTACCGCCCAATTTTTCCACCATAAATCTCCCGCCAGATATCTCCAGCCACTTATCCCGGCCTATAAAAAAACTCTCTCTATCGGTCATTCGGAGCAAACAGAGTCCAGTGCTTTCTTACTCACCCTTTCCAGTGTAGTGACTATGAGTTTGCCTTGCTCCGACCAAGCTATTAGGCCGAATAAGATGAAGGATGCGAGCCTCCCTCCGGGGGTGGATGTCGTGCGGTGTTGGTGCGGGAGTCCATGCAAGGTGAAGGAGGTGACATATTTTTAAGATATGTTTGGCACCAAAATAGTAGGAACAAATAGAGGATTATCATAAGATTTATCAAAATAGCATGGATTATCATAAATAACAGTCGCATAATCATTTTCACAAGTTTCATTCATAGGGACATCATACCCATAAGCATAGCAAGTATCAGTTTTATCAAAAAGGGATATTTCAAGAGAATCCATAGGAGCATAACATTCATCCTTCTTTGGCAAGCATGGAGGGAAATCAAATAATGTAAGAGTTGAGGAGTTACTATCATTAGAAGGTGAGCATGGGTAGCTATACTCCATTCTTCCTCCTTTTGTTCGTCACTCTCTTCCTCTTTTTCATCCAATGAGTTTCCAGTTTCATCAATTTCTTCTTCCACGGTTTCCTACAAGGCATTAGTCTCTTCTTTCAGAGGAAAGATCCTCTTAAGATGTTCAGTAATATAATAATTATCATCCTTGTAGTTATCATAGAAATATTTAAGTATACCAAGATTTTCAGATTCGTAAGGGGCATCGTCGATATTCTGAAGGAAAGAAGCAATTTCATAGGCACCCTTATAAGCAACAAAGTCTTCAATTCTTTCCACATCATAATAATTGTAGTATCCTTTAGCATAAGAAGACAACATTTCATTATCATTACAAGTACACTGGAAAGGAAAATGATTAGCAGCCTTAAAGCAACCAGATTCATTAAAGCACCAGGATACATCATATTTGGAGCACAAGTTTCCATACATAGTTCCCTTTTTCAGACAAGCGATATTCCTTATAATATTTTTGTTCATCCTCCGTGAACCCACCTTGCCAATAAGAATTAGATTCAAAGAAAGTAACCATGTGGCAAAAGTTTTTAGAATTTTCGGTTTTTAAGTTTTTATGGATTTTCGGGTATATAAGAAAAACAAAAATAAACAAAACTAAACTAAGCAAAAGTAAACTAGACAAAACAAAAGAAAACCGAAACAAAGAGAGAGAGGTAGAATGTACTCCCCAAGTGAACTTATGAGTAGAGCTATGCTCCCCGGCAGCGGCGCCAGAATAGTCTTGATGACCCACAAGTGTAGGGGATCACAGAGTATCTTCGAGGGAAGTAAAACCCAAATTTATTGATTCGACACAAGGGGAGCCAAAGAATACTTATAAGTCTTAGCAGCTGAGTTGTCAATTCAGCCACACCTGGAAAAGCACTAGTAACAGAAGTGATGTGAAAGCAACAGTAATATGAGAGCAATAGTAACAGTAAAGTAGCAGCAGCAATAGTAATAACGGAGGCAATGGCGCGGAAAATAGTTGATGGCATAGTTTACAGATGAATATGGACCAGGGTTCCAGCTTCACTAGTGGTAACTCTCCAATAAAAAGAACACATGTTGGGTAAACAAATTATAGTCGGGCAATTGACAAAATTGTGGGCGCATAACAATGCTATCATGACAAGGTACTGAACTATTTAATTGGGCATTACGTCAAAATACATAGACCGTTATCCAACTGCGTCTATGACTAATAATCCACCCCCGAGATCGCTATCCAGCCTGTCTCCCAGAAGTATTAAGTTGCAAGTAACAGATAATTGCAATAAGCATAGTGCATAATGTAAGCAATGAAACAACACAAAGAAGTAAACACCGCTGTTTTACCCCTAGTAGCAATAGCACATCTTTAGTCTTAATCGTTTCTGTCAACCCGACCTCAGACAAAAAGAGGCATGAACCTACTATCTAGCATAAATACTCTCTCTTGGAGATACACAAGTAATTACGTGATCAAGGCAACCACAAGGATCGGAGAGCATGCAAGATCTTAAATAAAACATAGATATAAGTGATGAATAAACTTGATCATAATTTCACAATTCATCGGATCCCAACAAACACAACACCGATTACATCAGATGAATCTCAATCTTGTAAGACAGCTCATGAGACTATTGTATTGATCAACATAGGAGAGGGAGAGTACCAACTAGCTACTACTAGAACCCGTATTCCATGGGGGAACTACTCACAGAGCATCATGGAGACGACGTAGTCGAAGGAGATGGCTTCGGGGGCCAATCCCCGTCCTGGCAGGGTGCCGGAACAGGACCTTTTGACCCCCGAATTAGGGTTTTTGGTGGCGGCGGAGCTCAGATGCGTTTCTGGAGAAAACCTTCGATCCTCTCGCATTTTTAGGTCAGGAGCAAATATATAGGCGAAGAGGCGACGCGAGGCGGTGGACGAGGCGGCGAGGTGGGGCCCACGCGCGGCCAAGCCTGGGCCGCGCCTGGGGTCTCCTAGGGGCTATGAGCCTCTCCCGGACTTGTCTTTCTGGCTCCCGGGGTTTTCTGGCGAATTATAATTTCTATAATTTTTTCGGCTTTTTCTGAGCACTTTGGATTTTGGACCTTTTCTACAATGCACAGACATAATAAACAGAAACTGGCATTGGACATCTTGTCAATAGGTTAGTCCAATAAAATATGCCAAAATGATATGAAAACATAGTAAACACATGTGGCATTTGATATAAAAAAGCATGGACCATAAAAAATTATAGATACGTCTGGGACGTATCTATACTCCCATGCTGATTCATGCCTAGTATTCAAGGTCATGACGGTCGACATGCCCCCTGCTAGGGGACGCCTCCTCGGTCGTCCTTCGGACTTCGTCTTCATTTCGATGTAAAAATAAGGTGAATTTTGGGCCCATTTCAAGGACTTATCCTGAAGAGAATTTTCTGAAATACAAAACAACAGAAAAAAAGGAACTGGCACTAGGCATCCTGTTAATAGGTTACAATAAAATGCCTCAAAATGATAAATAAAGATGGTTAAAACGTCTAAAAATGATGTAAAACAAGAATGGAACAATCAAAAATTATAGATACGTCTGACACGTATCATTTGGTTGTGTGCAGGTCCGCGCCTCTAAGCACCTTGTTGGAGACCTCCGAGACCTACTGGTTCGATAACCTCTATTCATAACTAAGGGAAATACTTACTGCTCGCTACATCTTACACCTACCTCTTGTGGTGACCACCGACGATTAATCACTACACTATTGTAGCCATCACCAAGCCTCCCCCGCCTCGCCGCCGGTGGTGGTCGAGAGGAAGCAGGGCGACAGTAAGAAGCAGGGAAAAATCTCCTAATCCAATGGATCTGATAGAAATCTCCCAATCACACATTACATGTAACCTAAGGATGGGGAAATCAACTCCTACGAGCAACTCAACAATGAACAACTAACCTCGCACCAGAATAGATTAATCCAACAAGCAACTTCATGAAGAACAAGTCTAACGCCAAAGCACGACAATACTTGCATAATAAGAAAATTCACGTTGATCACACTATATTGGATAACTAACGACGTCGGAGACGCTGTCACAATACGCCAACCCTGAAGGGAAGGTACACATGTCGGAACACAATGTTCTATAAAATTTTCGACTCTACCAATATTGTGGCACCCCTTGTTCATATAGGATAAATTTTCGACTCTACCAATATTAGGTCATCCCTCCCTACTGGAGTAGGACTCCAACTCCGACTCGAATTTTTAACCTAGTTGGTCTCGAATAAACAGATGATAAACTATAATAGAGAACTCCACATGCTACCTTAGTGATGCCCACATCATCCTCCATTTTTTAAAAGGCATTGTCCTGAATGTTCAAAGGTTTTCTCCAACGGGTGGCGTTGGATCAGTAATATTGTCACGCTTCTTCGCCATCTTCAAGTCTTGCCGGTCTGCCACACTACATCCTCCCTCTCGGCTAGCTAGACTTGCCTTTGGCACCCTTCTATCTTCGCGACGTCAACCTGATTGAGACACAAACCATTTTCTAAATGCAGTCTGGAAGCACACCTAGCAGATGACCCAAAACAAACAGGATATATTTCTGCATGTCAAGGATCCAAAGGAGCCGAGTACGCCTTCTGATGCAATCTGATTTTTCGAGAGTAAACATGGCACATCACTCAAAACAAACAGAACAAATTTCTACATGCCAAGAGTCCAAATTATCTTAGCCTGCCCCTTCATGAAACTAAACACCGGTGTTTTCTTCTTCTTTCTTTATGTCTGTCCACCCGCCATTTTTTTCAAACGATATGGACGCCGTAAACTAGCGAAGAAGCCAACACCGAAAGGAAACAGAGCATTGTTTGACGGACTCCTGGCTAACCGAATCAAACTCAGTTAGAACCCGGCCGGGCGGTCCTTAATAAGCGCACGCGCTGTCAGAGTTCAGACGGCTCGATCGATCGCCATTAGGAATACGATGGAACGACGCGAGGGCATACTGCTACTACCTAAAGACGTGCTCGCCGACATCTTCCGGCGTCTTCCGCCGCACAGCCTCGCCGTCCTCCGGTGCATCTGCAGAGCGTGGCGCGCCTTCATCGACGCCCGCCGGCTGCTCCGCAAGGAGCTCCCGCACACGGTGGGCAGCTTCATAATAAACCTGCAGGCGCCGAGGTCCTCGCGGCTGCTCAGCCACCCGTCGGTAGGTTCGGCGATCTCAACCAACCTGGACCGCACAATCTCCTCCGGCAAGCTTGACCATCCCCTAAATCCTTGGGTCGACGTCAAGGATCACTGCAACGGTCTCCTCCTGATCCACGACACCGTGGTTAACCCGGCTACGTGCCAGTCGGCACGCTTGCCGCCGTATCCATGGCCGGCTCCATGCTTGCATCCTCGGTACTATTTCTACACCAACAACTACATCGCGTTTGATCCCGCCGTGTCGCCACACTACGAGGTGTTGTCAGTTCCACGGATTTGGCACCATCCTCGATATTTGGGGGTAGATCCTACAGTCGAGACGTTAGAATGGCCGCCTTCTTCGTGCGCCATGCATGTCTTCTCTTCTAGTACAGGACAGTGGGAGGAGATGTCTTTTGTGAGGGAAGGGGATTGCGTGGGAACCATTGCAGACGTGCGAGTGGACTCGCTACCACGAAAACGTCACGCTGTCTACTGGCAAGATGCACTCTATGTATTGTGTGAGACAAACTTTTTGATGAGGTGAGACCGTCGTTGTATTATTAAGATTACTTATTATTATTTGTTATGTCATTAGTTAGTTCCATGATTTTAGCTTAAGACTACTTTGTCGCCATAATTGTTGTTGTTGTACATATTATAATCCGATTTCATTGTTTAGCAATATATGTGATGTCTAACTATATGATTTTTTTCTAGAATTTCAGTGTCCAACAAAAACTACCATCTGGTTAAACCACCAATAGGTATTGGCCAATGTCACAATCTTTATCTTGGAAGATCAGAGAACGGGGTGTATTGCGCATTAGCCGAGTGGTTCATACTTCAGGTTTGGTTCCTAGTTGAATCACATGGTCAAATGGAGTGGATGTTAAAGCATCAAAATGATCTTAGGCCTATGTTGTTCCCTCAAAACCATACTGAAAGATGTCACACGCCATGGGTGAAAAACTTAAACAGAAGAAGTATAGGTAGGGTAATGATCGGTAGCACTCAAGGCTACGATCGATCGTTTATATAACAGGAAGGTTTACAAGGCTTGGAGCCCAAGTTGATACAACCGACATACAAGAGATATGTACAGATTCTAACTATAATTAGTTTGGCTAAACAACGTTACAACGTGTCAACAATTATGTTTAACATCCTCCCTCAATCTCAACCGGCTGTGAGAGGTTGAGATTGCGTCTGCAGGCTTCAAAAGCTGGTAAGGGAAGCGGCTTTGTGAGTATGTCAGCCACTTGATCCTTTGAAGAAATGAATTTAATTTGAAGTTGTTTCCGAGCCACTCTTTCTCGCACAAAATGAAAATCTACCTCAATATGCTTGGTACGAGCATGAAACACTGGATTAGAGGACAGATATGTGGCTCCTATATTATCACACCATAGTATGGGTATTCTATCTTGAGAAAGATCCAACTCCTTAAGAACAGACTGTACCCAAATAATTTCTACTGTCGCATTGGCCACTGCTTTATACTCAGACTCTGTACTAGATCGTGACACTGTAGCTTGCTTGCGCGCATTCCAGGCGATCAGATTACCACCATAGAAGATGGCATATCCCCCCGTAGATCGCCTGTCATCAATATTCCCAGCCCAGTCTGCATCAGAAAAAGCAGACAAGAGTGTATCCGGTGTCCAGCGAATGGTCAATCCATGACTAATAGTGAGCTTAACAAACCGAAGAATGCGCTTAACCGCTGTCCAATGAGGGTCACGAGGAGTGTGCAAGTATTGGCAGACTTTATTGACAGCAAATGAGATATCTGGACGAGTCAGAGTGAGGTACTGTAAACCACCAACAACACTGCGGTAACGAGTCGCATCATCAGAGGAGAGAGGAGTGCCCTCATGTGCAGAGAGCTTATCAACAACTGTCATGGGAGTGGAAGCAGGTGTACACTTGAGCATACCATCCCGTTGAAGAAGATCCATGGCATATTTCTTCTGAGAAAGAAGAAGCCCTCCAGCAGAACGATGAACCTCAATACCAAGGAAGTAATGGAGATCCCCAAGGTCCTTAACAGCAAACGAAGAACTCATCTCACGGATCAACCGAGCAGTACCTGTAGAAGAGGAGCTGACCACAATGATATCATCAACATAAACTAGAAGAAACATAACAAGATCAGCACGCCTGAGAATAAACAGAGAGGTATCAGCTATCGAAGCTCGAAACCCAAGAGAGCCCAGAACAGAACTGAGACGAGCATGCCAGGCGCGAGGAGCCTGCTTAAGACCATATATTGCCTTCCTCATATGACACAAGTGTGAAGGACAGCTGGGATCCTCAAAACCAGGAGGCTGGCGCATAAAAACCTCTTCTTCAAGAACTCCATTCAGAAAAGCATTTTGAATATCCAACTGTCGAAGATGCCAATCACGAGACACTGCAAGAGACAGAAGGAGTCGAATAGTAGTGGGTTTCACAACTGGACTAAATGTTTCCTCATAATCTTGTCCATAACGCTGCCGAAATCCCTTTGCCACCAGCCTGGCCTTATAACGTTCAACAGAACCATCTGACTTGCACTTCACCTTAAATACCCATTTAGAGTCAATTACGTTGATACCTGGTCGAGGAGGGACAAGCTGCCAAGTGTTGTTGCTGACCAGGGCCATGTATTCTGCGTCCATCGCAGCCTTCCATTGTGGAGTAGCAAGTGCATCAGAGAGATTTCTCGGTTCAGAAATCGAACGATCAGCTGCATGTGCTAAACACGTAGCAGTCCAGGCTACTGTACCGTCAGTTCGGTTCTTTGGCTGCCGAATACCGCGCTGCAAGCGCGTCAGCATGCGAGCGGGCTCCGGCTGAGGAGCAGCAGGAGGGGACTGGGCCAATGGCCCAGTAGACGGAGAAGCTGATTCGGCCGAGGCAGGTGACTCGGTGAAGTCCAGGCGACGAGGAGCTGCCCACTGTCCATGGGCCGGAGTCGAGAACCGGCCAGACGCAGAGGGACCCGGAGTGGAGGACGAGCCAAAGGCCGGGCGAGCCGGAGACGAGGACGCGCCCGACGCAGGCGACCCAGCATGCACTGGGTCGTGATCCAAGGCAGCACTGTAGCGGACCTGCACTTAAAATATAGGCAAGATCCCTGTGTATAGTGCTAGTCCCTGGATCGAATCGCTAGCACACACAGTTTACGATGAATACCATAACATTGTATCAATTTATTACACGAATGATCTAGAATTTACAAATATCCATTACAACTTGCATAGCTCAAGGCTAGCATTTTACAAAGATTAGCACAGCGGAAATAAAATAGCAATGAGTCTCCATCATCTTCATGTGCCACAGGCGAACATGTTGGTTGTAGACTCGAAACCCTTAATCGAAACCTCACTCAACGTCGGAGCATCCTGCAACAATAAGAATGTTGCAACAAGGTGGGTCAGAACCATATAAAATGGAACTGGCAAGTGACACTTTGTGGACTCATAGGGGGAAAACTCTAATAACTTATATGCATATCTGGCTTGGTGGAGTTTGAAGGCTATTTTGCAGAAAGCCAACTTTTTCCTAACTCTTTATAAAACTTTTCATCTATACGAGACTTTCATGACATAAAAGCCACCGTCTCAACTACCCTTGTTCACCCATCAAGTTTTAACTTAGAGAAATTAGAATGATGAGATCCTCCGTTGACATCCTTGTCCAGCTTGCTCANTGAAGACGAGACCTTTGGGAACCAGTCCCCTGTTCGTCAGGCAGACCCATACAAGACATTCATCCGCTGAGAACTGCCGGAATCAGGTTCCTAGAACTTACTTAGTCAAGGAAGAGCCATAATACCAAGTGGCTGCACTTGTAAGCTAACTAACTCGGAGTAACATCGGTCTCTTTGTCCCTGGGTGGCCATCCACAAGTGCACATACTCGGGTAAAACCATAGACATGGCCCCGAGTAGCCACTCAACTATAAACCTCCATCCACATACCACATCCACCCAGGAGTTTCTTTAACTTAGTAGAATATTACTTTTTCACAAAACAGCACTTAGCATAGCATTTCCATAATTCTACCAAGTTATAATAGGATTCTAGACCAACTAGTATAGGAGTACTATTCTAAATATTTTTAGCATAGCAATACTAATAAACCTATCATGCAATTTTCTAAGTAAAAACTACAACATGCATATATCAAATTAATAGGACAAAGATATGAAAGTGTGCCACTTGCCTTGGCAACAAGAGGAACAGGGGTAGCAACCACCAAAGTCTTCGTGACTCTCCGAAAATCTGACAAAAATACAAACACCCAAATAAACATACAAATTCACACATGTGACAAAACAAAAATTATGCCATGCATGAATATGCAAAAATTACCACAACACACATGTAAATTTACTTTCTGTTTTCTGGTGGTACTATATGCATGATGCCACAAAACAATTTTTAATAAATTACTTAATAGGAATAATTCCAAAACACTCAATAAAGGTAAAAACACAAATTCTAAAGTTTCTGCATAAAAACATTTTATAAATTTTTGAAAAACAATACTACTAGACAGAGGGCATCTAAACAAGATTTTAGCAATTTGATTCACTCAAAAAGATTTGTAAAACTCATTTTATAGCCTAAACAAGTTAATAACCATTCTGCAAATAACAAGTTAGTGCACGACTAAAATACACGTTTTTATTATACTAATGTATTTTACACATTCATACGAATCCATAGACTACAAAAACACAGAAAACGGAGTTACGGTTGATTTGATATGGAATTTCTAAGGTTGACCAAAATCTGTCCAAAAACAAATCCGAAAATGAGAAAAAGGCTTGCATAAATTGTATAACCGAAATTACTTTATTTAGGCGAACAAGATGAAATGATCTAACACATTAGATATAGTATGCGGGTAAGATTAAGGCATGATGAGAGTCCCACCAACAAGAACAATAGCGCCGGTGTCGAAGAAAACGTGACGCGGTTAGATGAGATGGTCGATGTAGACGATCATGCACGGCCTCCGGGAAGTAGTTGACGAAGTTGTCGTAGATGTGTGCGGGAACAATGCGAGGATAAAGGACAAGTTGAGAATCATTGGTCTTCTTCACCTCACCGGGAGCACGAAGGGACGGCGGCGTGCGACGGTCACCGGAGAGAACGGGTCAACATCGTTCTCATTGATTCGGCTGCGGGAAAAATTATGAAAAATTAATAGAAGTGCGGGAGGACACAGAGGTCATGATGGACATCATTACAGGGGTTGGGGAGGGCTCACCTCGTCGTGATCTTGGCCATGGCGGCGACGTTGCTCGGGCTTCGTGGCGGTGCGACCAAGTGTATTGGAATGATGCAACACCATGTCCTGGAGGTTTGCCTCGATGATTGGAGTCTTCTTGTGCGAGGAATTGGCGAGAGGGTCACCGTGGACGACAAGATCTGGTGATGAACTCGGTTTGGGGCTGAAGTTGGTGTTGGTTGGCACGGGCTGTACAGAGCTCCTCTCAAGAAAGTTTGTTCAGATAAGTGGTGGAGGAGGGTAAGAGGCGCAAAGTGACGCGATCGGATTGTTTTTATATGGTATGAGGAGGGAGATCGGGAGTGGCATGCCAACGAATGGCATTCAGTTCACCGGGTCGATCTGATTGTTTGAGACATGAAAGTGGGAAATAAATTCCCTGAATGAGATGCCCACTAAATTTCCAACAAGTTTCCTGTTGAAGTCGAAAATAAATAGCCACTAGAATTGATGGGAGGAGGAGAGGAAGAGATGCGTTCATGGTTCTGTACATGAACGACAGGAGGAAGATGTGCACGAGCGCTCGCTCGACCTGGTCGGGCCGACTGTTAGGCTTCGGAGCATGCCTGGCTTGGCTTGGGCTGGGCTGGCTCGGGCTGCTTTTTTTTTACAAAACATTTTTCTTTTTCTATTAACAGAAAACTTCATAAGTTTGGAAATACAAGTTTAAATTGGTTCAAACCAATTTGATTAATTTTGTAAAATCAAAATAATCTTTTTAAATACTTTGGAACCTTTTCCATAACATTTCAAGTATTAAAAAATCAAATAATGCATAAAGGCCTATTCGGCACCTTTATGTCATTTTATAAAATTTGGTTTTATAATTTTCCTTTGAACTTGAATAAAATCCAGAAAAATAATATGAGTAATATCATGTAGTATAAACCATGATACACTCATTTTTATTTATTTTTTACACAAAATAAATTACCACAAATACTCTAAGGCATTTTAAATGGTAATTGGTGATATTTTCCAAAGTCAAAATGAATTCAAATCTTTTTCAAATAATTTGAAAAACTACTTTTTAGAAAGATTATTCTAAACCGAACACTTTGGCACTATACTTGGCCATCAAATACATCCATAAAAGTCAAAATATTTAAGAGAGCATAATAGGCCCCTTTTTATCATTTTCTCAAATAGGGTTTAAAGTGCAAATATAATTCCAACTTTTGAAATTTCAAATGCAACAAGTCAAGAAAAAGATGAATGCATGCATGATTTTGGATTTCCAAATCAAAATATAATAATTTTCAAAAAAAAATTGTTTTTTCTGATTTTTCAAAAATTTGAAAATCTTGGGATGTTACATACTACCACCCTTAATAGGAATCTCGTCCCCGAGATTCGGAGAGGCTAGAAAAAAAGATGGGTTCGGTTGTCCGGGTTTTGGACAACTTGGTGGGCTACCACCCTTAAAAGAAACTTTTGTAGGCAGTCTTGAATTCTTGACTTCAAACAACAACACACATCGGGCGATTCATGAATCTTTGTTGGGTCAACTTTTATCTTCGACTGTTTGAGTTTTGCTTCATCATTTTTATTCCATATATATAGCATGTACCAGCTCTTCTTAAGCATTTGATGATTCTTTTCATTCTTAAATAATACCTTGGGATCCTTGGTTGATACTTTGAAATCCATATAGTGTAAGCTTCATTTTCAATAGGTGGATGTCTCGTTGCATAACTTTGAATCATAATCCTCCTCTAGATCATGTCTTGAATAGAACTTCCTTCACGGTGGATCTGTAGACCACACAATGGAGTTGTTGAAATACTTTTGATACTGAAGGGTCACCCTTCGGGTCAGTTAGAAGATTCAAGATGAGTGGGTATCTTCACAACATCGAAAAACTGTCCTTGTCCCTGACAGACTTCATCTTCATGGTTGACTTTCTTCAATGTAACACTACGCCATCTCTAACGAACTCTCATGGTAGGCAAACACTTCCATTGCACGATCCCTTCTTCTTCACGAGAGGTCAGGTTTATCCTTACCGTATATCGTACGTCTTGGCAGCACTTGCCTTACATAGGGTTATAATATTTATCCTCCTACTGATCAGGCTTGTCAACATCGTCTCTCTTATAGGTATGTCACTCAGATTTACCATTCCTCGTAGCAAAGCGAATGAAATGAGTAGTCGTCATGGTAGCTACTCCACGTCGCACTCAATTCATTACCTTCTACTTGGTTTGAAGAATCTCGCAAGCTAACTCTCGGCCAACCTCGCTTGTCTGACAGAAAGTTTCCAATCTGCAAGACAACCTAACTAAACTATCGACCCTTCAAAACTATTGGGTTACGTAAACTCGTACACAAAGATAGCTCACAAGCTATAGCTTTTTCTTTGATCCTTCTCCTTGGTGTAACAAGCTTTCCATCCTATGCTTGAGTTGGTGGCTCACTTGTTGCATCTTTCATGGAGGTGGCTATCAGTTGTTGCATTACACGCGGTAGGTCACTTCAGTTGACATATTGGTGATGCATCTGGTTGGGTTTAGCATGGATGAGTGGAGATAGAAAGATCTAAGAGAAGTATTCCTACCCATGCATACACAACAGATCAAGACAATTCATCTTACAAACAACATCTAGCAAACATCAAGCAACATGGTTCAAACAAAAACAAACAACCTAGTATTGTCTTATCATCTTAGCTGATATGATCAATACACTATCACGTTATCGTTGTTCTAACAAGTAACTAAAGTGGGGGTCTCATCTATTTTCTTCTTGAGTGCTTCGAAAGTACTCTTCAACTTTCTTGAGGAAATCATGAGTGTTATTCTCCAAAATCTTCAATAGCCTTCAATGTATTGCTTCTTGTTGAATCGAACATGTTGTATACAGTACTAGGTTGGTGATTATGGAGTCCCACCTTCTTGAGATTATATTCTTTGTTCTCGTGCAAACGAAGTTGTATCCACCAAGGTCATCTAAAATAAGGGAAGATGCTTTGAGAGATGAATAGTATAGGGGAGTACAAGAAAAGATCAGTGAAAATATTTTCTCTTTAAGAAAATGAATAAAATATATTTTTATCCTAAGGTCCAAACCTATTTCTATCCACACCTAGGGTTTCGAACCTACAGGCAACACAGTGCTCTGATACCATCTGTAGCGGACCTCCACTTAAAATATAGGCAAGATCCTTGTGTATAGTGCTAGTCCCTGGATCGAATCGCTAGCACAAACAGTTTACGATGAATACCATAACATTGTATCAATTTATTACACGAATGATCCAGAATTTACAAATATCCATTACAACTTGCATAGCTCAAGGCTAGCATTTTACAAAGATTAGCACAGCGGAAATAAAATAGCAATGAGTCTCCATCATCTTCATGTGTCACAGGCGAACATGTTGGTTGTAGACTCGAAACCCTTAATCGAAACCTCACTCAACGTCGGAGCATCCTGCAACAATAAGAATGTTGCAACAAGGTGGGTCAGAACCATATAAAATGGAACTGGCAAGTGACACTTTGTGGACTCATAGGGGGAAAACTCTAATAACTTATATGCATATCTGGCTGGTGGAGTTTGAAGGCTGATTTGCATAAAGCCAATTTTTCCTATCTCTTTTCAAAACACTTTTTCAACTAAACGAGACAAGTATGGTATGACAACCATTGCCTCAACTACCCTGGTTCACCCATCAAAAAATTTTAACTTAGAAAAATTGGAATGATGAGATCCTCCGTTGACGTCCTCGTTCAGCAGCTCAGAATTGTCCGTAACCGGGGACACGGCTAAGTACTTAGATTGACACTCTCGAGAGGTTGTGCACTTTCACCACAAGACTTCATCAACCCATTCTGTCCTTGACCTTCTTGAAGTGAAAAGGAAAGGTGAAGATGAAGACGAGACCTTTGGGAACCAGTCCCCTGTTCGTCAGGCAGACCCATACAAGACATTCATCCGCTGAGAACTGCCGGAATCAGGTTCCTAGAACTTACTTAGTCAAGGCAGAGCCATAATACCAAGTGGCTGCACTGTAAGCTAACTAAACTCGGAGTAACATCGGTCTCTTTGTCCCTGGGTGGCCATCCACAAGTGCACATACTCGGGTAAAACCATAGACATGGCCCCGAGTAGCCACTCAACTATAAACCTCCATCCACATACCACATCCACCCAGGAGTTTCTTTAACTTAGTAGAATATTACTTTTTCACAAAACAGCACTTAGCATAGCATTTCCATAATTCTACCAAGTTATAATAGGATTCTAGACCAACTAGTATAGGAGTACTATTCTAAATATTTTTAGCATAGCAATACTAATAAACCTATCATGCAATTTTCTAAGTAAAAACTACAACATGCATATATCAAATTAATAGGACAAAGATATGAAAGTGTGCCAGTTGCCTTGGCAACAAGAGGAACAGGGGTAGCAACCACCAAAGTCTTCGTGACTCTCCGAAAATCTAACAAAAATACAAACACCCAAATAAACATACAAATTCACACATGTGACAAAACAAAAATTATGCCATGCATGAATATGCAAAAATTACCACAACACACATGTAAATTTACTTTCTGTTTTCTGGTGGTACTATATGCATGATGCCACAAAACAATTTTTAATAAATTACTTAATAGGAATAATTCCAAAACACTCAATAAAGGTAAAAACACAAATTCTAAAGTTTCTGCATAAAAACATTTTATAAATTTTTGAAAACAAAACTACTAGACAGAGGGCATCTAAACAAGATTTTAGCAATTTGATTCACTCAAAAAGGATTTGTAAAACTCATTTTATAGCCTAAACAAGTTAATAACCATTCTGCAAATAACAAGTTAGTGCACGACTAAAATACACGTTTTTATTATACTACTGTATTTTACACATTCATACGAATCCATAGACTACAAAAACACAGAAAACGGAGTTACGGTTGATTTGATATGGAATTTCTAAGGTTGACCAAAATCTGTCCAAAAACAAATCCGAAAATGGAAAAAGGCTTGCATAAATTGTATAACCGAAATTACTTTATTTAGGCGAACAAGATGAAATGATCTAACACATTAGATATAGTATGCGGGTAAGATTAAGGCATGATGAGAGTCCCACCAACAAGAACAATAGCGCCGGTGTCGAAGAAAACGTGACGCGGTTAGATGAGATGGTCGATGTAGACGATCATGCACGGCCTCCGGGAAGTAGTTGACGAAGTTGTCGTAGATGTGTGCGGGAACAATGCGAGGATAAAGGACAAGTTGAGAATCATTGGTCTTCTTCACCTCACCGGGAGCACGAAGGGACGGTGGCGTGCGACGGTCACCGGAGAGAACGGGTCAACATCGTTCTCATTGATTCGGCTGCGGGAAAAATTATGAAAAATTAATAGAAGTGCGGGAGGACACGGAGGTCACGATGGACATCATTGCAGGGGTTGGGGAGGGCTCACCTCGTCGTGATCTTGGCCATGGCGGCGACGTTGCTCGGGCTTCGTGGCGGTGCGACCAAGTGTATTGGAATGATGCAACACCATGTCCTGGAGGTTTGCCTCGATGATTGGAGTCTTCTTGTGCGAGGAATTGGCGAGAGGCTCACCGTGGACGACAAGATCTGGCGATGAACTCGGTTTGGGGCTGAAGTTGGTGTTGGTTGGCACGGGCTGTACAGAGCTCCTCTCAAGAAAGTTTGTTCAGATAAGTGGTGGAGGAGGGTAAGAGGCGCAAAGTGACGCGATCGGATTGTTTTTATATGGTATGAGGAGGGAGATCGGGAGTGGCATGCCAACGAATGGCATTCGGTTCACCGGGTCGATCTGATTGTTTGAGACATGAAAGTGGGAAATAAATTCCCTGAATGAGATGCCCACTAAATTTCCAACAAGTTTCCTGTTGAAGTCGAAAATAAATAGCCACTAGAATTGATGGGAGGAGGAGAGGAAGAGATGCGTTCATGGTTCTGTACATGAACGACGGGAGGAAGATGAGCACGAGCGCTCGCTCGACCTGGTCGGGCCGACTGTTGGGCTTCGGAGCATGCCTGGCTTGGCTTGGGCTGGGCTGGCTCGGGCTGCTTTTTTTTTTCACAAAACATTTTCCTTTTTCTATTAACAGAAAACTTCATAAGTTTGGAAATACAAGTTTAAATTGGTTCAAACCAATTTGATTAATTTTGTAAAATCAAAATAATATTTTTAAATACTTTGGAACCTTTTCCATAACATTTCAAGTATTAAAAAAATCAAATAATGCATAAAGGCCTATTTGGCACCTTTATGTCATTTTATAAAATTTGGTTTTATAATTTTCCTTTGAACTTGAATAAAATCAAGAAAAATAATATGAGTAATATCATGTAGTATAAACCATGATACACTCATTTTTATTTATTTTTTACACAAAATAAATTACCACAAATACTCTAAGGCATTTTAAATGGTAATTGGTGATATTTTCCAAAGTCAAAATGAATTCAAATCTTTTTCAAATAATTTGAAAAACTACTTTTTAGAAAGATTATTCTAAACAGAACACTTTGGGACTATACTTGGCCATCAAATACATCCATAAAAGTCAAAATATTTAAGAGAGCATAATAGGCCCATTTTTATCATTTTCTCAAATAGGGTTTAAAGTGGAAATATAATTCCAACTTTTGAAATTTCAAATGCAACAAGTCAAGAAAAAGATGAATGCATGCATGATTTTGGATTTCCAAATCAAAATATAATAATTTTCAAAAAGTTTTTTGTTTTTCTGATTTTTCAAAAATTTGAAAATCTTGGGATGTTACATGAGCCGGCAAGTGAACCTGCTTTGCGTAGCGCTGACATCCTTCACAAGTCTTGACGATGTTGATAGCATCCTCCTTAGCCGCTAGCCAGAAGAATCTGTGCCGAAACGCCTTAGCGACCAACGCCTTTGCCGCCACGTGATGCCCACATTCGCCAGAGTGGATTTCCCCCAGAATTTGCCGCCCTTCTTCTGGAGAGACGCATCTTTGTAAGATGCCGGATGTGCTCCGCTTGTATAGCTGTCCGTCAATAATCGTGTACGCCTTTGCTCGGCGCTCAATTTGACGGCTCAACACCTCGTCATCCTTGGGCAGTTTCTTATTAATCAGGAAATCAATGTAGGGCGTGGTCCAATCTGGGGTTACCAAGCACACTTGAACTGATTCTGCCGACAAGGGACAATCTTCATCGCCCCCTTTGATGGACGGCTTATGTAGATGGTGTAGAAATACGTCTGGTGGCACTGCCTTTTGCCTGGAGCCTATTCTGGCCAAGGCGTCAGCAGCTTCATTGTCATCTCGGGAGATATGTCGAACCTCTAAGCCGGCAAAGCATCTGCCGAACTCATCGACTGTTCTCCTGTATTCCGCCATTGTGGGACTTTTCGTGTCCCAGCATCCATCAAGTTGCTGTGCAATCAGATCCGAGTCGCCGTAGCAGAGGATGCACTTTACTCTCAACTCTTTAGCCATATGAAGGCCATGGAGGAGAGCCTCATACTCTGCTACATTGTTGGTGGCGTTGAAGTGGATTCGGAGGACATAACTGAGCTTATCACCCTTAGGCGATTTTAGTACTACTCCAGCCCCCGAGCCTTCCTTCATTTTTGAGCCATCAAAGTGCATTATCCAGTACTGAGAATCCGGCAAAGGTGTGCTTTCTATCGCCTCTATTCAATCTGCAACAGAGTCGGCTAGAACTTGAGACTTGATGGCGGTCCTCGGCTTGTACTGGATGTCGAAAGCTGCTCAAAAATTGGTGCAAATTGGTGAAACCTTGTTAAACTGTTCAAAAATTCAAAATAAAATTATGGGGAGCTTCTCTATTATATTGGGAGTCTCCATGAATATTTCCACTATTTTTTAAAATGCTTAAGTACTCCAAGTATTTGAATTTTTGGAAATTATTAAATCTTGCCTTATTCAAACCCTATGAACCATTGTTGCTCAAAACATTTCATTTTGCAACACAAATTTTTGTGGAGCATTTAGACATTATGGGGAGCCTACCTGAATTTTTGCGGATTTTATGAAAATGTTTAAGTGCCTCAACAAAATCACTAAAGGTGCTACTGGACTCGTTTGAAAATATTTCAAATGAGGCCAGGGGTTTTTTTAAAACTTTTCTTTTCTTCGTCGTCACTGTGGCGCCAGGGCGTCATGGCGCCATGCCGCCGCGCCCATGCCACCCTACCGCCGCGCCGCGTCGCCGAGCCCCACTGCCGAGCGTGATCAAGGACGCCCACGACGCCCTGCCCTCCTCCACTCGTTACCCAAGCTCACCTGCCCCTCCCCTTTCTTTCCTCGCTCGCAAGCCCCAGCTTCACCGACCGACGCCGCCCCGCCATCGCATTGTCGTCGCCTGGAGCCGCCCCGCGCCGATCCAAACCGATAGAAACCTTCGCCGCATCGTCCTCTACCTCCCCGGCCAAGGAATCGAGGCGGGAGGCCGGGATTCGTCGCCGCCGCCCATTTCCTCCTCGCCCCTGCCGCCGGCTCGAGCTCGATCGCCGCCGACTCTGTCCCTCTACGGCCTCACCGACCACGCCAGCGTACTCCTGGTGAGCTACGCATTCCCATGGACAAACTCCCGCTACACCTCTCCCACTCTTTCTTGATCGCCAGTGCGTAGCCGCCGCCGCCATCGTAGTTTGCCCAGAAAACTGGTCGTCCGGAATCACCCGGATTATTCCGGATCCATTCCGGGTCGACCGGAATTTTCCGGACCTTTCCGGAAAAATTATGAAACCCTAACAGAAACTTTTTGAGGTCACCTCGGATTTGGTTCGGACTGAGCCCGGATTATTCCGGACCATCCGGAATATTCCGGACCAATCCGGATAAATTCCGAACCAGCTATAAAAACTTGTGAAAATCATAACTTAACTTCTATTAATTCAAATCTTGCAACTGATGTATCAAATCGATCAGCAATTCAAATGCTATCTAATCATGCTAATATCACATCATGACAACAAATTTTACTTTGATGTTAATCTTTAAATGGGTAAAAGATTTAAATTCAAATAATCTTTTAAATTACTATTTAATCATTGATAATTGGAAAATCACAAACGAGGTATCAAAATGTTCAGTAAAGTAATACCTAACTAATCATGTCATGTTCATGCATATTTAAGCCACTTCTTAGTACTGTAATAATTTATAAACCATGTGGTCACTAAGTTAACTATGGGGTTGCTTCCAAATAATTGCACTAATTATTTGGCACTCCATTTAAATTGTTAGCTAAATAATATGGCGATATCGTTGCATAAACTTAACATGTCATCATGATTGTGCCTTGCACCTTGTCTTCGTGTTATTTATTTGTTCTTCTGTGTTTGTTTGGTATCGATAGACTCCGGAGTCGAGGTTACCGCTACCTACCCCGACGATCCGTACTACACGCCCCGTCAGCAAGGCAAGAGATAACCTAACCTTCTTGGCATATAGCCTCCTATTGTTTTATACAATTATTTTAGCCACCATAATATTGCATTCGATTCCAATGTCAACTTTTGATCAACATATAGAGTATCCTATGAATTGCATTGTCCCCTAAACCAATACATGTTTCCCTCCTATTAACCATAGGTTGATGTGTTGGCCTGACATAATTTATATCTGTTGTTCATATGCTTAGCCATGCTTAGTCGAAAGCTATTTTGTCCGGTGATTTATTTCCATAATTACGATGTTGAGGGAATACTCGGACATGGTGGATACTTGTGGTCTCTTAATTAAAATGCTAAAAAGGTTGGATGAGTTGCCATCGGGGATGGTGTTTTGCCTCATTCTTGCCCCTAAGTGCGATTTTGTTGTCTCTAGAACCAAGGTTTGAGCGTGCTGCCATTGGTGGGGGTATGGGCTCCTTACTAACTGAATAACTTGTGCGGGCGTATCCAAGGGTCCTCTAGTTTGCTATTTCCATTTGCGTGTGAGTGTGTGGGTGGAAAAAGAATCGATGAGGATGGTGGTGTTTAGGACGTGGCGATGGGGGCAGGGGCTGAAATAGGCTGGATAAACTTGTCCTGTCGCCACAGATGATCCTTGGATAGTCTCATGCGAGGTAAAGGTTTAACCGCGTCCACTTGCCAGCTTTCCCTGGAAGAGAGCTAATCAGGCGAGCCGGATGGTAGCAATGGGTAAATTAGTACACCCTGCAAGGTTTAATCTTTTCGAAAAGCCGTGTCCGCGGTTATGGACGCCTTGGGAACGGATTACGAGATCATAGAAAACCTTAATCTTAACTAAAATTTGGCAACTAGAGGTTGCAACTCAACGGGTGTTAAAAGGTTCATTTCCTCGAGGGTGGTTCGAGGGAGTGCCTTGGTGGAGACGAGTGGTGAGAAATGGCTACTATGGGTTCAAGGTGAACCAAAGATGAAAGTTTACTATCTTATCCCCTTTCAAAAAACATTCTGAGTAGTCGATGCCAGGAGTCATTTATGTCTTTGAAAAAGGAAAACTAGCTTTATGCAAAATAACTACTTTACAACTTTAGAGCCTTGTCATCATTGGGCCTATATCGCCCTACTAAACTTACGAGTACATCGTAGTCAGCCTCTCCTTGTTGATTATTAATTGTTTCAGAGGAGGATGACACCGAGCAGACAGGTGGGTTCTTCGTTGACATCGATGGGTAGTTTGGGGTTTCCAGGTGGCAGCTTGGGACGTCTCGGAACAAGCTGGCTGGGATTATGTTATCTGTAGGCCTCTTAGGACATATTTTGGATCTTGTTGTATTAGACAGCTACCTCGCTTCCGCATGTTGTATTGTTGGGTCTGTGACCCCTGTTGTGTAATTTGTATCTTTCTCACTATATGAGTTGCTATCTGAACTTTTGTGTCGTAGAGTCTGTGATGTGCCAGTTGTTCCACAAGTCTTGATCTCTTTATTATACATTGATAGCTATGCCAGTGTTTATGGCATGATCGATGTGTTGCATGGGAGCGGTAATTCCATGCCCTTCGATTGTGTAGCATAGCCTGTGGGTTACATAGCCTCTCTGTATAATTCCGGGGTTGGGGCGCTACAAGTTGGTATCAGAGCAGGACTGCCTAAGGAAGCCCGTTCTATTGGTCGATGTCGAGTCTAGTGTTGTGAAAGTTATTTATAACCTAAAAAGGAGTTGTGAAAACCCTCCTAGGATTCTTTTTGCTCCTTATCCAACTCGCTCTACTCTGAGTTACCTTACCTCTATTTGTTTTAACATGGTGTCAAAGCTTAGGTTCTCGGGGTTGGGCTCTTACCGTCCAGTGTATGTCTCGAGTCCTTTACTTCTGTTTGCTACCGCCGCGTTGACGTGGTGTCACACGTGGTTGTTTGTTCTTTTCCTTGGTGTTAGTGCCATCTTAACTCACTATATCAGGAAGGATGCTAATGCTCTATCCTAAATGTTCGGAGATGGTTACTAACTGTGTCATTGTTCCAAATCTTCAGAATGGCTCCTGCCCGTCGTGGTAACCAAGGTGATCCCGATGCACCGCCGCCACCCTCAATGGCGGAGGTTCTAATGGCTATCGAGGATAACCGCCTGCGCAACGAGCGTCTGCTCGAGCAGTTGGTGCAACAAGGGGCAAGGAGGAACAATGACTGCAACACTCTCACTGAGTTCTTGCGGTCCCAACCTCCTACCTTCACTGAAGCTAGAGAGCCACTTGATGCAGATGACTGGCTGCAGGCTCTTGAGTGCAAGTTCGCCGCCTTGCATGTTCCGGTGGCGGAACAAGTGAACTTCGCCACCTACCTTCTGAATAGGGCAGCTGGCTCTTGGTGGGAGAGCCATGTATCAATGTTTGACGCAGGCCATCTCTTCACCTGGGCGGAGTTCTGCACCACCTTCCGTGCGGCGTACATCCCCAAGCCCATCATGGACCTCAAGAGGAGGGAGTTCCTGGATTTGACCTAGGGACGCATGGACGTCCAAGCTTATGGGCATGAGTTCAACCACCTCTCCCGTTACGCCCCTCGGGACGTGACCAATGATGAGGACAACCAGGATCTGTTCCACAAGGGGCTCGCACCGCGGCTCCGATATGAGCTCTTGCCCTTCAAGTTCCAGTCCTACCAAGAGCTGTACAACCAGGCTCTCACTATGGAGCAAGGTAGGAAGGAGCTGGAGTCTTCCAAGAGGCCAGCTCCAATGGACAATCAGAGCTCCTCTTCGTCTGAGGGAAAGAAGCGCAGGGTCTTTGTGCCCTTCAGTGCTGTGCCTCGTGCTCCTTTCGCGCCAAGGCCTTCAGGGTACAGGCCACCTCCGCCTCTCCCAGCTACCTCGACCTTGGGTGCGGCTGGAAGTGGCTTCCGCCCTCAGCTGCCTCCACCACCACCGAGGCCCACTTGCTACAGCTGTGGCCAGCCGGGGCACTACTCCAGGGAGTGTCCCCAGAAGGCACCGGCTACCGCAACACCGGCACCAGCTCCCTCTACCCCAGCCGCCAAGGCCATGACTGTCAGCCGTGGCCGCCTGAACCACGTCTCGGCTGAAGGAGTGGAAGAGGACCCCGGAGTTCTCATGGGTACGCTTCGAATAAATGCATATCCAGCTTCAGTCTTGTTTGATTCTGGAGCATCGCATTCATTCATATCCATAGCATATGCACACAACCATCAAATACCATTTGTGAACATGGACTCCCCTCTAGTGGTCAAAACACCAGGCTCTAGTTGGCACACTAACTGGATCGCTCCTGAGGTTCAGGTTTCTATAGGGTCAGTCCCCATTCCGTTCTCGTTGATAGCACTGAAGTTAGATGGGATAGATGTCATTCTGGGCATGGACTGGCTAGTCAAATATCAAGCCAACTTGGATTGTGCTGCCAAGACTATCACAGTGATCCACCCAACCTACGGGCTAGTGCGATACTGGTCCCCTTCATCCGCTGCCACACCTCTCTCTCCGGAGATCAGCCTATACTTTATGGAAGGTATCACCCCACCTGAAATGCATGAGGTTGCTGTGGTGTGTGATTTCCCAGATGTCTTTCCTGAAGAATTGCCTGGCATGCCACCTGATCGATTTGTGGAGTTTGTCATTGATTTGGTTCCGGGAACTGCTCCAATTTCCAAAAGGCCCTATCGCATGCCAGCGGAAGAGCTAACTGAGCTGAAGAAACAAATTGATGAGTTGGTGGAGAAGGAATTCATCCGGCCTAGTAGCTCACCCTGGGGCTGCCCGGTCATCTTTGTCAAGAAGAGGGATTCAAATGTTCCTCGTCTGGTTGTTGATTACCGTCCTTTGAATGAGGTAACTATCATGAACAAGTATCCTATTCCCCAAATAACTGACCTATTCGATAAGCTAGCTGGTGCAACTGTATTCTCCAAGATGGATCTGAGATCACGCTACCATCAGATCAAAATCAGAAAGGAGGATATTCCGAAGACGGATTTCACTACCCGTTATGGGTTATATGAGTATACTATCATGTCCTTCGGCCTCACCAATGCCCCGACTACATTCATGAGGATTATGAACTCCATCTTCCACGAGTACCTCGACAAGTTCGTCATAATATACATTGATGACGTCCTTGTCTACTCCAAGACCGAGGAAGAGCATGCTGAGCATATTCGGCTAGTTCTGACCAAGCTTCGTGATCATCGCCTCTATTCCAAGTTCTCCAAGTGTGAGTTTTGGTTAAAGGAGCTCATATTCCTAGGTCATGTGGTGTCAGCTATTGGAGTAGCTATGATACCCGACAAGATTCAGGCAATCCTAGATTGGCCTACTCCAAAGTCCATCAAAGATATCCGTAGCTTCCTTGGGTTGGCGGGTTATTACCGCCGATTCATCGAGGGCTTTTCCAAGATAGCCAAGGCATTGACTGACCTCCTCAAGAAAAATAAACAGTTTGTGTGGACAGACAAAGCTGAAGAGAGCTTCCAAACTCTCAAAGTCAAACTCACTACCACTCCTACTTGTCCTTCCTGACACAGACAAGGACTTTGTTGTCTATTGTGATGCCTCATTGCAAGGCGAGCACAACTATCCAACTCATGATCTAGAGCTTGCTGTCGTGGTTCATGCTCTGAAGCAATGGAGGCCCTACCTGTTGGGCAACCAGATCATCAAAGTCTGAAGTATCTCTTCACCCAACCAGATTTAAATCTCCGACAGAGAAGATGGTTGGAGTTGATCAAGGACTATGATGTGACCCTCAACTACCAGCCCGGCAAGGCCAACGTCGTGGCAGATGCTCTGAGTCGCAAGGCTTATTGCAACACTCTGATGGTTGAAAAGGCTCAACCTGCTCTCCATGAGGAATTTGCTTGGTTGAATCTGGAAATTGTTCCTTCCGGTTTTCTGGCAAACTTAGAAATCAAATCCACCCTTGAGGATGAAATCAAGGCAGCCCAGCAGCATGATGCCGAAATCCTCGAAATCAAAGAGAAAATAGCTAATGGGAAGGCCAACTGTTTTTCTGTTGATGACAATGGCGTTGTTTACTTTGGTGACCGTCTAGTGGTGCCCAAGAGTGGAAATACAAAAGGGTTGATACTCTCAGAAGCTCATGAATCACCCATTTCCATTCATCCGGGTAGTACCAAGATGTACCAAGATCTTCGCCGTCAATTCTGGTGGTCTTGCATGAAGCGAGAAATTGCCGAATATGTGGCTGAATGTGACGTCTGTCGCCGTGTGAAAGCTGAACATCAAAGGCCAGCGGGTACTCTTCGCCCCATAGACATTCCCGAGTGGAAATGGGATGAAGTTGGTATGGATTTCATCACTGGTTTTCCATGGTCACAAAAGGGCAATAATGCCATCTGGGTCGTCATCGATCGTCTATCCAAGGTAGCCCATTTCCTTCCAGTCCGCGAGGATATAACTGCAAAGCAATTGGCTGAGTTGTATGTTGCCCAAATTGTTCCTCTCCATGGTGTTCCACTGAGGATCATCTCAGACCGTGGGAGCCTATTCGTTTCCAGATTCTGGCAGAGTTTCCAAAATGCTATGGGAACCCGTCTCAATTTCAGCACAGCTTATCACCCCCAAACTGATGGACAGACTAAAAGGTGAATCAAGTTCTTGAGGACATGCTTCGGGCATGTGTTATCTCCTTCGGTAAGGGTTGGGAAAAGTATCTCCCTCTCGCCGAGTTCTCCTACAACAACAGTTATCAAGCTAGTCTCCATTCAAAAAACTATCTGTAGAGTATTCATACGTCAATCGAAACCGACTCCCTTTGAGGTTCTCTATGGGAGAAAATGTAGGACTCCTCTGAATTGGTCTGAAACCGGAGAGAGGCCACTCTTCGTTCCTGATGCGATCAATGAGGCTGAAGAGAAAGTCCGTATCATCCGGCAAAATCTCAAGATTGCTCAGTCTAGGCAAAATATTTATTATGATAAGCATCATCAGGAGGTTCACTATGAAATAGGTGATAAAGCCTATCTTCGAGTCTCTCCCCTCCGAGGCGTTCATCGCTTCAGTATCAAGGGAAAATTGGCACCTCGCTATGTTGGTCCTTTCACCGTCCTAGCCAAGCGAGGAGATCTCTCCTACCAACTTGAGCTACCATCAAACTTCCCGGATGTACATGATGTGTTCCATGTCTCCCAACTCCGGCGTTCTTTCAAGGATCCTATCCGTGGGGTTGATCATGAGGCGTTGGATATCCAGGAGGATTCGACTTACCGTGAGTATCCTGTCCGCATCTTGGATGAAGCGGAAAGGAAGACCCGCAACAAGACCATCAAGTTCCTCAAAATCCAATGGTCTAACCATTCCGAAGAAGAAGCAACTTGGGAGCATGAAACTAACCTTCGTCAGGAATATCCCGCCTTCTTCACTCAAGCCTAGAATCTCGGGACGAGATTCCTGTAAGGGGGGTAGATTTGTAACAGCCCCAGTTTGGTACTGAAAATATGAATAATTTTTCCACTTTTTCATATCATGTTTGCATCATGGCATGCATTTGAAATTTGCTAATTCCAACAAGCCACACTTGAAAACATTTAAAAGGGAGAATCAAATCCAATCCCAAAATCTCCAACCCCAATGCAATTGCTCAACTTGGCAAACAAATTATTCTTGGACTTCCAAATTGTTTAGGAAGTTCCAAGTTTACATTTTATAACCAATTCTCAAAATCCAACTATTGCCAAGCAAAGAATTAAAATTGAGAATCCAAAATTGGTGCAAATCAATTCCTACTTTTGAAACCTTGTTAAACTGTTCAAAAATTCAAAATAAAATTATGGGGAGCTTCTCTATTATATTGGGAGTCTCCATGAATATTTCCACTATTTTTGAAAATGCTTAAGTACTCCAAGTATTTGAATTTTTGGAAATTATTAAATCTTGCCTTATTCAAACCCTATGAACCATTGTTGCTCAAAACATTTTATTTTGCAACACAAATTTTTGTGGAGCATTTAGATGTTATGGGGAGCCTACCTGAATTTTTGCGGATTTTATGAAAATGTTTAAGTGCCTCAACTAAATCACTAAAGGTGCTACTGGACCTGTTTGCAAATATTTCAAATGAGGCCAGGGGTTTTCAAACTTTTCTTTTCTTCGTCGTCAACTGTGGCGCCAGGGCGTCCTAGCGCCATGCCGCCCTACCGCCGTGCCGCGTTGCCGGGCCCCACTGCCGAGAGTGGTCAAGGACGCCCACGATGCCCTGCCCTCCTCCACTCGTTCCCCACGCTCACCTGCCCTCCCCTTTCTTTCCTCGCTCGCGAGCCCCAGCTTCACCGACCGACGACGCACCGCCGTCGCATTGCCGTCACCTGGAGCCGCCCCGCACCGATCGAAATTGATAGAAACCTCCTCCGCGTCGTCCTCTACCTCCCCGGCCAAGGAACCGAGGCGGGAAGCCGGGATTCGTCGCCGCCGTCCGCTTCCTCCTCGCCCCCTGCCGCCGTGCTTGAGCTCGATCGCCGCCGACACCGTCCCTCTCCGGCCTCACCGACCACGCCAGCGTGCTCCTGGTGAGCTACGCGTTCCCCTGGACAAACTCCCGCTCCCCCTCTCCCTCTCTTTCTTGCTCGCCAGTGCACAGCCGCCGCCGCCGTCGTAGTTTTCCCAGAAAACTGGTCGTCCGGAATCACCCGGATTATTCCGGATCCATTCCGGGTCGACCGGAATTTTCCGGACCTTTCCGGAAAAATTCTGAAACCCTAACAGAAACTTTTTGAGGTCACCTCGGATTTGGTTCGGACTGAGCCCGGATTATTCCGGACCATCCGGAATATTCCGGACCAATCCGGATAAATTCCGAACCAGCTATAAAAACTTGTGAAAATCATAACTTAACTTCTATTAATTCAAATCTTGCAACTGATGTATCAAATCGATCAGCAATTCAAATGCTATCTAATCATGCTAATATCACATCATGACAACAAATTTTACTTTGATGTTAATCTTTAAATGGGTAAAAGATTTAAATTCAAATAATCTTTTAAATTACTATTTAATCATCGATAATTGGAAAATCACAAACGAGGTATCAAAATGTTCAGTAAAGTAATACCTATCTAATCATGTCATGTTCATGCATATTATGCCACTTCTTAGTACTGTAATAATTTATAAACCATGTGGTCACTAAGTTAAATATGGGGTTGCTTTCAAACAATTGCACTAATTAGTTGGCACTCCATTTAAATTGTTAGCAAAATAATATGGTGATATCGTTGCATAAACTTGACATGTCATCATGATTGTGCCTTGCACCTTGTCTTCATGTTATTTATTTGTTCTTCTGTGTTTGTTTGGGTATCGATAGACTCCGGAGTCGAGGTTACCCCTACCTACCCCGACGATCCGTACTACACGCCCCGTCAGCAAGGCAAGAGATAACCTAACCTTCTTGGCATATATCATCCTATTGTTTTATACAATTATTTTAGCCACCATAATATTGCATTCGATTCCAATGTCAACTTTTGATCAAGATATAGAGTATCATATGAATTGCATTGTCCCCTAAACCAATACATGTTTCCCTCCTATTAACCATAGGTTGATGTGTTGGCCTGAGATACTTTATATCTGTTGTTCATATGCTTAGCCATGCTTAGTCGAAAGCTATTTTGTCCGGTGATTTATTTCCATAATTACGATGTTGAGGGAATACTCGGACATGGTGGATACTTGTGGTCTCTTAATTAAAATGCTAAAAAGGCTTGGATGAGTTGCCATCGGGGATGGTGTTTTGCCTCATTCTTGCCCCTAAGTGCGAGTTCTTGTCTCTAGAACCAAGGTTTGAGCGTGCTGCCATTGGTGGGGGTATGGGCTCCTTACTAACTGAATGACTTGTGCGGGCGTATCCAAGGGTACTCTAGTTTGCGTGTGAGTGTGAGGGTGGAAAAAGAATCGATGAGGATGGTGGTGTTTAGGACGTGGTGATGGGGGAAGGGGCTGAAATAGGCTGGATAAACTTGTCATGTTGCCACAGATGATCCTTGGATAGTCTCATGCGAGGTAATCTTTAACCGTGCCCACTTGCCGGCTTTCCCCGGAAGAGAGCTAATCAGGCGAGCCGGACGGTACCAATGGGTAAATTAGTACACCCCTGCAGGGTTTAATCTTTTCGAAAAGCCGTGTCCGCGGTTATGGACGCCTTGGGAACGGATTACGAGATCATAGAAAACCTTAATCTTAACTAAAATTTGGCAACTAGAGGTTGCAAATCAACGGGTGTTAAAAGGTTCCTTTCCTTGAGGGTGATTCGAGGGAGTGCCTTGGTGGAGACGAGTGGTGAGAAATGGCTACTATGGGTGCAAGGTGAACCGAAGATGAAAGTTTACTATCTTACCCCCTTTCGAAAAACATTCTGAGTAGTCGATGCCATGAGTCATTTATGTCTTTGAAAAAGGAAAACTAGCTTTATGCAAAATAACTACTTTACAACTTTAGAGCCTTGTCATCATTGGGCCTATATCGCCCTACTAAACTTGCGAGTACGTCGTACTCAGTCTCTCCTTGTTGATTATTAATTGTTTCAGAGGAGGACGACACCGAGCAGACAGGTGGGTTCTTCGTTGATATTGACAAGTAGTTTGGGGTTCCCAGGTGGCAGCTTGGGACGTCTCGGAACAAGCTGGCTGGGATTTGTTATCTGTAGGCCTCTTAGGCCATATTTTGGATCTTGTTGTATTAGACAACTACCTCGCTTCCGCATGATGTACTGTTGGGTCTGTGACCCCTGTTGTGTAATTTGTATCTTTCTCGCTATATGAGTTGCTATATGAACTTTTGTGTCGTAGAGTCTGTGATGTGCCAGTTGTTCCAGAAGTTTTGATCTCTTTATTATACATTGATAGCTATGCCAGTGTTTATGGCATGATCGATGTGTTGCGTGGGAGCGGTAATTCCATGCCCTTCGATTTTGTAGCATAGCCTATGGGTTACATAGCCTCTCTGTATAATTCCGGGGTCGGGGCGCTACACCCAGCCTCCTTCGCGCCCCGTGCCGAACCTAAAAAGGGGGTATCCTTTACTCCCGGTGTCCGTGATCCAAGACAAGACATCTGGCGCGCCAAGTAGGGGGCGCAAATGCTGGATTCGTCTTCATCAGCACCGAGATCTTTGTCGAGATCTTGATTGGCGCCTACGTCGGCCTCGTCGGCAGGTTCTTCGACAAGGACCGCGTCGACCTCAGGTTCTTCGACAAGGACCGCGTCGACCTCAGGTTCTTCGACAAGGACCGCGTCGGCCTCAGGTTCTTAGACAAGGTCCGCGTCGGCATCGTCGACAGGTTCTTCGACAAGATCCGCGTCGGCATCGTCGCAAGGTTCTTCGACAAGGTCCGCGTCGGCCTCGTCGCCAGGTTCTTCGACAAGGTCCGCATCGGCCTCGTCGCCAGGTTCTTCGACAAGGTCCGCGTCGGCCTCGTCGTCAGGTTCTTCGATAAAGTCTGCGTCGACCGCGTCGTCGAGTTCTCCGGCAAGATCTGCCTCGGCCGCGCCGCCAAGTTCTGCGTCAAGGTCTGCTTCGGCCTCGTCGCCAAGCCTTTCGACAAGGCCTACTTCACCGTCAAGTTCTTCGTCGAGATCTGCGTTGGCCTCGTCAAGCGGAGCCTCGAACAGGATGGTGTGGAAGAAAAAGGCCAAGACCGTTGTGGAGTATCTGCGGTACCCGGGGCTCGGGTTCGACCCTGAAGGATCCTCGACGACATCCTCTGTCAAAGATCAAGCTCGCAGAATTCAGTTCGTCCCCCCAGCAGCGCACGTCAGCCCGGCTGCCAGCGAAAAGAAGCCTCAAGGAAGTGCTACAAGCATCGATGTACCTCTTTCCCCGCAGACGCGTGGAGCGAAGGAGGAACTCTGCTTGGAAACACCACCCGCGGCACTCCTCCTGAAGGTGGAGGGTCTGAGCCCAAGTGAGAAGAACAAGCTTCCCGATGGAGATCCCCTCGTCTATGTGCCGCAAGAGATCCAGATCCCTTTGGGCGAAGATGGTCAGCCAGGATCTTGGTGTTCGTATCACCAATCTGATAGGCATAATGTTGATGACTGCCGAGAACTCAACAAACGTCCGAGAAGCGGGGAATGTTACACCTACGGGGAACTCGGTCACGTCAGTAGGGACTGCCCTCTCACCACGAAGCCAAAGAAAGCCAAGAAAAAGAAATCTCTGAGAACTTTCGCCAACGCTTCCACTCAAACCGACAGCTTTGACGAACCCTGCTCACCACCAGTAACACAAAGAACACAAGAAAGCCAGAGAATGACCGCCATTAGCTGGAATCAAGCGTTCTTCTACGAAGACCTCCCCGGAGAAGAATGGGATCTGCCGGGTCACATTGTGACGATACACCCGGGACCAAGTGGACCTCCCAAAAAGTACTGGATCGCTAAGTGGATGGCCTCCGAGCGTCAAGGATAAAAAGCAAAGGGAGGTCTCCGGACCGGCACCATAAGAGTGTCAGCAAGATGGACGTGCCTCCAAGTGGTGTCAGAAGCAAAGGAAGATCTCCGGACCGACACCATAAGGGTGTCAGCAAGACGGACGTGCCTTCAAGCAGCGTCGGGAACACAAGGGTCTCCGGACCGGGGCGAATGGTCCCCAGCCAGTAAGGTCCTGCACTAGTGGAGGCTGGCTAGGCAGGCGGATATTTCAGCACGGGTCCCTGACCCTGCGGGTAACCGCAGGCAGGGCAGAATTATGTCTTAAAAGCGGCATAGAAGACCCACCATGGCGGCAGCGCGATGAAACAATTGCTGAAATAGTCCAAGGAGGTCGACACTGAGCTAAGTATAAACATGCTTGCACGGGCTTTTTCCTTGTTGCATCTGTTTTATGCATTTTGGCTAAGACGAAAGCAGGCGTTCTTTTGGGGTGGCGCCTCTGCGACGAAGCTGTCAGTTTCCCTCGAGCAGTGGACTCATGGGCTGAGGTCCGTGCGGTAAAAAAACGGTGGGTTCTTGGGTGGGATGCGCACTGTGTCGGTAGTTCAGATCCGTCTGATTGCCCACGGCTGGTTAGCTCTCACGCCCGCTAAACCTTCCCGAGAGCGTTAAGCCTCCACGAGTGCAATAAAACTGATAATACTTGGAAAAGTTTATTTACATTCTAAATGTATAAGTTTACAAGTCTTAATTGGTGGCACAGCTCCAAAAACGCAGTTCACAATCCCTGGTATTGTCCCACTTGTTTTCAGGATCACCCGTCATCCTCGCGCGGGAGACACTCCATGATCTCGTTCACCTGGCGGGTTACCTCGGGATCGGACAACATCTCAGGGGTGAGACCCTCCAGGTCGGGCAACGAGGGAAGCTGCAGACGCCGCTGATGGAGGGCCGCGATAAACTGGGCGGCCACCTGCCGGGCCGCAACCCTCCCTATCTGGAGGGTGGCCTTGCTCACGCTCTCCTTGATGCCGCCAACAAGTGAAGCCACAAGCCCCAATAATGAAGGGTACTGCCGGAGGGAATAGGAGTGGTCTGATGGAAGGACGGGCAAGCCCTTCACATTTAGTTCAGCCAGCGCCTCCACGATCATCGAAGACCCGGTGTGCATCTTGATCAAGAGCTCGTTGTTGCTCCGCCGGTGGAGACGGAAGTCTCTCTCCTCTTTGGCGTGTGCCTCCTTGGCCTTCGCCAGGTCGCCCTGCACCGCCTTGAGCTGGTTGGACAGTTCCTCGTGCCGGTCCCAGGCGATTTGCGCCTGCGACTTGCTCGATTCCATGGCCGCCCGATTTTCGGCGAGTTCCTTGGCTTTGGCCCGCCGCACGATGTTCATGCGCTCGGTGGCTTCGTCCCGAAACGCCACCGCATCCTCCAGATCCCGGACCTTCTTTTCTCGTGCGGCGTGATGAGCGCCCGTGTTCTTCTTGAACTATTCGGCCTCGGCAAGGGCTCTCTTCTGTGCGGCGACAGTGGCTATCAAAGATGCAATCTTCGTCGCGTGCTCGTTCCGCTCGTCCCGAGGTCTCTGGAAATCCTTCCGGACTTGTCCCCAGCGATTCGACTCATGGGCAAGTTCTCCCTTCAGCTTGGAGATCTTCCGATCTCTCGACGCGATGGTCTCGTCCTACACCCGGATGGTCTTTGCTATCTCCGCCTCCATCTCATGGTGAGTCCATCCCGCCACATTTGACATCCCTTGCTCCAGGCGGTCCTCGTCGAGTGCCGCCCTGATCTGGAGCATTTCCTCCGCCTCGAGGTAGGCCTTCTCCTGAGCATCGAGTATGCGGAGGCGCTGCTGCAACTCCTCCCGCTGACAAGACAGCTTGAGCTTGCGGGCGTTGAGCATCTCCTCGTCCGCCGCCACCCGCATCTCTCAGGCGCACACTTCTTCCTCTCGGAGGGAGCAAGAGGGCCCTGACATCGGAGAACGTCTTCGAGAACCCTGGCGTCGGGTCTGCCGCCCGCGAGCCAGGGGAGAACTCACAGGCCTCGGCGCCGAGGCACCACCGGAAGCCTGACCGGTCTCGGCGCCATGTTTTGGGCGGGCCGCTGGGGCCTCAACGTCACCCTCGCCCCCAACGCGGTCCTTCGCCCCATGATCTGCATTGACAACAAAGTCTCAGCCTCCGGGGGTGACATCACGGTCATCCGGGGGCGGCAAGGATGACTCCGGAAGGAGTTACTTGAAGATGGCATGGAGGTTGCCGGGTCCCGACCCAGGGTGACCTGCTCTTGCCTGTGAAGGGGTGGCGCCCGCGCCGCCATCACCGGCGACACTCCAGCTCCTCTCCCCGGGGAACCGGCCCCTGGAGGGGGCCCGACAGGAGGCAGGGACTCCTCCGCAACCGCCGCAGAGCTCTCCACGGCCTCTCCCACCTTCTCATCTTCACCGACGCGAGCGCGCTTCCGGGGGCTTCCGGACCCGGAGGACCTGCAAACGCATGACAACGGTCAGGGCGACCGCAATCACAAGCAGCCACGGAAGGCCCAGGGTAGAAGTCCGGACTCACCTCAGGGCTCGTTTAGTCCCGGAGAAGCCCCGCCGCTTCTCCGCCAAATCTCCGAAGAGGCCCGGCACCCCACGCATCACATCATGGCCCCACCACTCCGGCCGGTGCGGGGATCGAGGAGGCATTCCGCTCGGGACGCTTCCTCCCATTGGATTCAAAACAGACATTGGCGATCCGCGCGGATCGCAATGTTCACCAAGACAAAGAAGACCCGGGGGCTCGCGCTGCTTCCCTGCGAGCGCGGCCTCGGCGGACAGGACAGAACAGTCAAGACAAGACGCTGGGGACCCACTTTGACTTTTTGGTCATAGCCCCGGCAGCAGAAGGACGTGCCCGCCAGTACTATGCCCGGGGGCTAGTGTCGCAACAGTGGAACACGAGGTTCCCCTGATGCGGTCAAAGTGGGTCCACCACCAGTGGGCCCACCAACAAGGCGAACAAGGCAAGGGTTCGAGACCAGCAGATGGGCCCCCCATCTGCCCCACGGCAACCGGACAAAGACGGCATCGACAACCACGACTAAGGACCGGGAGACCTTCCGGGGTCACCCTCAACCCGATAGATGATGCGGAGGTCCCGGGGACCCGGACCCCCGGTAGGAGGCCAGGCTCACACCCGGGCTCCAACCTCCGTACAGGCGAAGAGGATAAGCTTGCCAGCTCCTGCTGGAAGCTCCTAGAATACTTGGGCACCAAGAAGATGGAGGCATCGCGTCGGGACACGGTCGGTAAAGGTGTCAGACTTTGTCCGCCTGCCCTGCAAAAGGTGGGCGAATGCACCTAACCCCCCTCAGAAGAATACTTGGACGAGAAGAGGCCACGTCGCCCCATAAGAAGAAACCAGAGGGGTTTTCCCGCCTAAAACCCCTCCGCCCCCAAAGGTGCCCTTGTGGGATCCCCTTAGCCTATAAAAGGAGGACCGAGGCACCGGAGGGAGGGGACGGAATTCCAGAGAGTCGGAGGCTAGGTAGCGCACCAGACGAGAATATCATAAGCGAGAGGTGATCTCCTCCGGGAAAGGATTTGCTCGTCTTCAACCTCTAGCCAACACCTCCCGGGTTCTCACCCACAACCACCTCTGTAAGCCACACCATGATGAACCACTCAATCCAGACATGCAGGAGTAGGGCTTTTAGCCTCCGGGTGGCCTGAACCTGGGTAAACTCCTTGTGTCTCTGTGTTGCTTGCTAGTACGTAGATCGGAGATCTTGACGAGGTTCTCCCAGAAGTTGGCGTCTCCCAGCCTCCTTCGCGCCCCGTGCCGAACCTAAAAAGGGGGTATCCTTTACTCCCGGTGTCCGTGATCCAAGACACGACACTTCCACTAGCATCGGAGAGCATGCAAGATCATAGATAAAACATAACATAGAGATGAAAAAGAGTAATGATTTGCACAATTAATCGGATCCAAGCAAACACATCATGTAGCAGTTACAGATAATATGATCTTGATCATGATAGGCAGCTCACAAGATCTAAGCAATGGAGTACAAGGAGGTAAGACAACCATCTAGCTACTGGCATGGACCCGTAGTCCCGTGGTGGACTACTCACGCATCACTCTGGAGGAAGGCATGGTGGTGTAGATGACTCCGGTGATGATCTCCCCCTCCGGCAGGGTGCTAGGAAGAGCTTCAGAACCCTCCCAATCTAGGTTTGGCGACAACGACGGCCTCGGATGTTTTCTGGATAATATGATCGGGTACTTAGGGTTTTCAGGACGAAGACGATTTATAGGCGAAAGGGCGGCTCGAGGCGATGACGGAGTCGCCCAGGTGGGACCCACGTGTGGCCAAGGGGTGGGCCGCGCCTGGGTGGCGTCTGGGGGCTGTGGGCCGCCCCTGCAGCTCCCCTCCTGGCTGCGTCTTTATTTCTTCGTGAAAATAATTCACGTAAATTTGCAGATGATTCCGAGAAACTTCCCCGAACAACTTTTCTGAAACAAAAGGACAGCAGAAAACATGAACTGGCACTGGGCATCTTGTTAATAGGTTAGTTCCACAAATTATGCCAAAATGATATAAAAACATTATAAAAACATGTGGCACTGATATATAATCAAGTATGGAACGTAAAAATTTATGGATACGTCGGGGACGTATCAAACACCTTGTGTGCAAGGTTCAAGATGGTGGAAGCCGACGGCTTCGGGGCCGAATCGAGCAGCAGCAATGGCCGGAGTCAAGCAGGGATGGCGGCGGCATGGCAGAGCTTCCGCGGGTCAAATCGACCGGTGGGTGTAGGCGGATTGTTGCGGCCGAATCTGGCCGCAGGGTGGCCGAAATAATGGTCGAAGGACGCCTGGGGGCGGGACAGAGCAGAGGCGACGCGGCGAAGCTCCTCAGTGCCTCCACAGCTCGAATCGACCGGCGAGCGGAGGCGGGTGCCGACAGCTTCCGCAGCTCGAATCCAACCGCGGGAGGGTGTGGTGGTGACAGGAATCCGACGCGGAGGACGGCGGGGGGAGGAGGGGGCAGAGCGGAGGCGGCGTGGCGAAGCGGTGGCGGCGGGCATTTCGGGGGTGGGAAGGAAGAGGAAGTTTCAGCTCGGCAGTTGGCGTGCGCACGGTAACAGATTGTGTTTTTAGGTAGCCCTAGTGGTGATGCAAATATGCATCACCAAAGCCAAAAATTTAGGGCATGCCTCAAAAATATACATCACCATTTAGGGATGCATCATCTTCTGGAGCTATGTTTTTTCTACTTCGTGATGTATAAATATTTTTTTTGGGCACGTGCCCTAAAATACATCATCCGCTAGAGATGCTCTTAGGGTATGTACAATGGAAAGATGCTTATATATATATGGGCTTCATAAGAAATAAAAATCAGTCAAGCGCTCGCACAAGCCCTGCGGCTTTTCAATGTCTCTCTTCAGGACTCCTACCTTGGCATGCCAACTGAAGTGGGGCGCTCTCCCACCCTTAACTTTCGGTATTTGTTTGATCGCATGTGGAGGCGTTTCAACGGGCTGTCTGATCGCCCATTGTCTCGGAAGGGGACGGAGATTTTGCTCAAATCGGTGATTCAGGCAATCCCTACCTACGTGATGAGCTGTTTTGAATTACCCGTGGCAACATGTGAACAAATGAGGAAGGCTATTGCAAACCAGTGGTGGGGTTTTGCCGATGGAAAGAGGAAAATGCACTGGCGATCGTGGGACTGGCTTTCGTCTCCAAAAGCTTTGGGTGGGCTGGGTTTTAGAGACATGGGCATTTTTAATCAGGCAATGCTTGGCAGGCAGTGTTGGCGTTTTCTCACCGATCCAACCTCCCTTTGTGCCCGTGTTCTTAAAGGACGTTATTTCCCAAATAGCGATCTCTGGGATGCTACCTGCTCTAGGTCTGCTTCCTATACTTGGCGAAGTATTCTTCATGGCCTTGATCTTGTTAAGAAAGGTGTTCGGTGGGGAGTTGGAAATGGAGCTACAATTAAGATTATGGAGCATAATTGGATACCGGGAGTTCAGCCTGGTTTTCTCAAAACTCGTACTCCCCTCTTGGAAGGACAGAAGGTGGACACTCTGTTCACCGATGATGGGAAGTCTTGGCATACCGAGCTGGTGAGGTCTGTCTTCGAGGAGGAGGTTGCAAATGAGGTGCTTCAGATTCCTATTAGTCGTCATGGCGATGATGATTTCATCTCTTGGCCTCACACTCGTTTCGGTACTTATACGGTTCGTTCTGCGTATCATTTGGCGAGGACACTGAAGGCTTTTTCTACTCGCAGTGGTCCTGGCCGAGGGATGTCCTCTAATTTCCAGAGCGAAGCTTCTTCGTGGAACGCTCTGTGGGCGATCAAGGCTCCTGGGAAAATGTTGATAACTCTGTGGCGTTTCGCCCACAATTGCCTGCCGTCCGGTGTACAGCTGGTACGCCGTCATATCCCTGCTTCGAAGGCTTGTGTCCACTGTTCTGCTGAGGAAAGCATCGAGCATGCGATGTTGTTCTGTCCTTTTGCGCGTGCAGTTTGGTCGGACGTCAAGGACTATTTCAATATCCATTTGTGTCGTAAGAGTTTCACTTCCAGCAAAATTTGGCTGTTTGATTATCTTGCGCGTGGTGGTGATCTTGAAGCAACGGTTCTAGCTGTAACATGTTGGCATATTTGGGATGCCCGAAATAAGCTTCGTGAGGAAAATATTTTGATGGCTCCGAAGTGTGTTGCAATGAAGATCAAAGCGTACGTTGATATGATTGTGGAGCATCTGTTTATCACCAAATCCAACCATAGGCGTGATCCCTCCCAAGCAGTACTTTGGGTTCCGCCGCCGGCAGGTAAGGTGTTGATTAACGTGGATGCTGCTCTCTTGGCTAACTCCAGGAGCATGGCTGCGGGTGTGCAGAGACCATTCTGGCTCTTGTATTGCTGCTTGTAGTGTTGGCTCTCCAGACGTTGTGAATCCCGAGCTTGCTGAAGCCATTGCCGTGCGGACGGCTCTGGCCTTCGCTTTGGAGGAAGGATTGGAGAATGTATCAGTGGCGACTGATTGCCTCTCTGTTGTCCAGCGCATCGTCTCGAGGACTTTGGATCGTTCTACTTGCGGTCTAGTGATCAAGGATATTAAGCAACTGTGTGCTTCTTTCACGGCTTGTTCTATATGTCATGTACGGCGCGAGCAGAATGTTGCTGCGCATCTGTTAGCCCGTTCTTGTAATCAGCTAGTGTGTCGTGTATGGCGTGGTGTGCCCCCGGATTGTATCCGGGAAGCTATTTGTATTGACATGTTGTCTTTGTGATCTATAAAGCGTACACGTTCTCTCAAAAAAAAAAAAAAAAGCCCTGCGGCTTCCAATGCAAAAGGCTAATCAAAGGCGCTAATTAAGGTAGGGGCCCACCTATTCATCCACCCACCGATGAAAAATTGAAATAAGCGCTTCGTGTAACATGAAGCGGCGACGCTAAGGCTAGTCATACTAGGGAGTAAAATAGAATAATAACGTACACATTATACTACTCTCCCTCCGGACAAGTTTATAGGATTCATCTCGAAAACCATGCAGTCCCAAAACAATTAACCTCTTTGGAGTAATAGCATTAATTTTTCTTTTAATTAGGTTGAAACCAGCCGTTCTCTCTCCCCTTTCCCGCAGATTTTCCTCTCCCTCCCCACATATGGTGGATGGTTTTTGGTTACCCTTTCCTTCCGATCGGCATACTGGGTGTGGTAGTAGTAGTCGGGATATTCCCGGCAGAAATGCCCGATCTCACCGCATAAGAAGCAGCATTCATCCCTTTTTATACGGTGGTTGCTCGATCCTTTCCGGGAATGACGAAACTCGCGATAGTCTTCGAGACTGTGGCGGCTGGTCCGGTGAAGCCGCACCATAAAGGCTTGGAGAGCCATGAGAGGCATCTAGAACCTTGAGTCTCGTGGGCTTGTAGAAGAGCTGGTCGTCATCTGTGAATGAGTCGCTTCACGGGTACAGTTGTGGGCTCTCGTGCTCCCCGTGAAGGGAGTGGAAGTCGCGTCTGGGGTAGAGCTCCATCTCGTTCCCGCGCGTGCGTGAGCTGGATGATGCATCGATACCCCCAACAACTTCCGAAAGGGTTACCTGCAGTACAAGGGGCACCCAGGTTTTCGGTGATGCGCATGTACTCGTCGTAGAACTCGGGCTGGTCACGGGGACCAGGGAGCGTCGGACTCGAGCCCCCGTGAACAGGGACTCAAGATGCCTGGGGCTTGGTTGCTCGAGCGGAGTCGCACAAATTACTCGGCGATGTATGAGTTGACTACAAGGGGGTTCCCATGGGGGAGGCAGCCTGAGCCCTCGGATCGGGGCTCGTCCATGGAGCGAGGCTCTGTCACGGTCAGATGGTCGGAAATTCACAGAGGTGCCTAAGTCGAGGTAGAAGGCACCAGAGGAAGTGCTGCAGAAAGCCCTGTAGTCGAAGCCGACGGCGGAGCAGGTGGCGTTCCTTGGGGCGATGCCTCTCACGGCGTCGCAAGAGGAACGATGTCGAACATCGAGAGAAAAGCTGCTGAAGGCGAGGTCGATGCCAACATGGAGGGCAGACCGGACTGGGATGTCCCGGGTGAAACCAGAGGAGACACCGAGGATGTCACCAGTGGAGTCGGTGCCTACAATGGCCTCTAACGACCAGAGCGCCTAGGAGCGGGATCGGCAGAAGCGCAGAGGCCAGACCATCTAGGAACACCCCCAACGGGGTCAAGGTAGACGTTGGGGCGTGTCACAAGAGTGGTGGTGGACACAGGAGTTACCCAGGTTCGGGCTGCTGTGAAGCGTAACACCCTACTCCTACTTGTCTGGATATATGGTGGTTGCCGGTGGCGAGGGGTGGTGGTTACAAAGGATTCTCTCGTGAAGATCTGGTGGTATCGAGCAGGAAGAAGAGCAGATCCTTCTCGGGGAAGATCACCTCTCGTTCCTCTCCTCTCTCTCTCTCTACTCTAGGGTACGTTCACCGGAGTCTTCACTAGTTCTGGGTGCCTCTCCCTTTCCTGGTGCCTTTGGCCCTCCCTTTATAGTCCAGGGGGGTCACCACAACAACGCACCTGGGAAGGTCGTCTCCCTCCCAGTGAATGAGGGAGCAATCGTTCGTGGTTTGGACCACAGGGCGGGAGATGAGCTGGCTCCATCTCCCGCGCTCTGCACTAGGGTGGGCCAGGCGTCTCTGACAACCCATGATCTTATCTTCTCGGCTGGTGCCTCCCGGAGCAGCCTTTACCGGGAGGAGAATTGGTTGCCAAGCCTCCTGCTTGGCCTGGAATCTACATCTGGGTGGGAGTGCGTCTCTCCTCGGGTTGGAAGGCGTGGTCGGGGCAGGCTGACGGATAACCACGTCGGGTGAGTCCCAGCAAGCCCGTCCCATCTTCTTATGGTTGCTAAGTCGGGAGCGCCCCGGGGAGCCCTCCTGGCGTCCTCGCGGCACTCTGTCCTCCCAGAGGGCCCTGGGAAGCCCTCCTGGCGTTCCCGTGGCGTGACGTCTTCGGGTAGAGCCCCGGGAAGCCCTCCTGGCATTTCCGCGGCACGTCGTCTTCGGGTTGAAGGAGTCCTTGGCATGCAGCCCCTACAGAGGTGGGGGGGCATCCTTCCCGGGGCATGTTGGCTCACACGTCGGGCCTTCATGAGCTTCTACAAGCGGTGTACCCGCTTTTGTCGGAGCAGGGGGGGGGGCCCTAGGTCCCACAGCTACGACATAAACTACTCTTTAAAATGTTTTCTTTTTTCAACAAAGATATAGAGATACTAAATCTACAAGGGAAACTATTTTCTCTTCGAAAATTAAGCCTTATACTAGAGCCACCCCTTATCGTAGCCTTTTTGCACAATCCTTTTTCACACCTTTTCGGTGGTTTCACGAGTGCATGAAATGTACTCATAAGGCTATGTCCCTGGCTATTAACTTGGCTAGACTACGTGCAGGAGTATGCTGAAGATGAGGAGTTCATCGTCGACTTTGCGAACTGGGATGTTCTCCCAGTCAGTTGCCTAAAGGGTAATGGCAGATGGCTTAGACTCCATGTTGTTTGATGATTCCGCTGCAAGATCTTTTTGAAGCTTATGACTTCAATCATGATTATCATAATCGAGTAAGTATATTTATTTGGTATTTACGGATGTTCTTTTGATACTAGTTTGGTTGTGCTTACTGACATACTGGTCAGGAGATCACTGATGTTGTAATCACAAGGGTATTCCGGACGGCTAGTCTGGGGTCGCGACAATCTTGCTATGAGATATAATTATCAATTGTTAATAGCAATATTGTTATATTGTTGTCATAAGCATAAATCCTTAGACCATGAGAATATCTAGTGACCACACACTTGACAGGTATACTTTGATCATCACTTAACATCATTCCATAACTGGTGATATAATAGGTGGTTTTTGGGTATGTCCTAAAATGTGTATGGAACTTGGATAGTTCAAGATTGGGATCTTGCTCCTCCTGGCGGTCCCTCTCAAGTATTATGATATCATCCAATCATCTGGCCAGACACAACGTGAATATAGTCACGAAAGGATGAATATGAGATGTGAAAAGAGAGTGATATCGGTACGAGGATAACGGGTATGGTAATCAAAGTGTTTGATTACAGGGATACCGACATCTCACCTTGGATATTATTTAGTATCGGGAAGCAAAGGGATTAATCATATGGACAACATGAGGTTCGTTCAAGCCCTTCGTGCTTTTCGTGAATGCATAGGAACCATCATGGGTGTCCACGGATCCGATGTTGATGGAAGTGCTCCGAACATGTCTATGTATTACCGAACCTACCAGATCACACGCTTAAGGTGCTTTAATCTATTATTGGAAGATTTTATGTATGGTAGGTAGATATGAGAAACGCCGCGGGTCTAAGGGGGGCCACGGCCACAACCCGCCTCTGCCACTCGGGCACCCCCTCGGCCGCCTTCGATGCCTATAAAATCATCCCCGACGAAAAAACCTAACCCCCGAAGGATTTTCCCAAATACGATACAGATCTCCGCCGCCATCGTCGACAAGTTTCGGGGGTTCAGAAGGTCCTGTTCCGACACCCTGCCGGGACGGGGATCGACCGCCGGAGCCATCTCCATCAACACCGCTGCTTCCCGTGATGAGGAGGGAGTAGTCCCTCACCGTGGCTGAGGCTTATACAAGTAGCTATGTGGTTATCTCTCCCTCCCATGATGTGATGTTCGTTGTGATCATGAGCTTTGTTAGTATAGTTGAATACATGATGTTTCCCTATGTATAATGGATATGATGTTGCTCCAGTGGTGTTATCTAGTATAATTTGCGGAGTCACCGTTGTGATCACGGTACCACGGTGACAGTGAGGGTGACGTGTGTGGCTCTATGCATCAAGATTAGAGGGATCCTCATCATGAGTTTGTTCTTTATTATTGTTTGATTGAATAGATCATGAGGTTTCTTGATGCTTGTGTTATTGAAGAAAGAGACTATTCAAGAAATAGGTTGTGGTGTTTGTTAGTACTATCTTTGGATGCGGATAGTGACAGCATGAAGTGTCCATAGATGTGGAATACGAACTTTAAGGTGTTCTTTTCGTAGCCCTACGCAATTCTCATCCTATTTGATCCACGAAAGAATGATCTCCGAGTAATGTCTACCATGCATGTGTTTTTGTGGGAACTATCATGTGTTTAATTATATTAATGATGTTGAGAGTAGTCACTAGTGAAAGTATGAAGCCTAGGCCTTGTTTCAAGCATTGATACACCGTTTTTAGTCACTTTTGTCACTTGTTTGCTTGCTGCCATTTTTATTACAGAATTACAAAATCACCTTTTACCATCCATATCACTTGCATTTTACCATCTCTTCGCCAAACTAGTGCACCTATACAACTGACAATTGTATTAGGTGTGTTGGGGACACAAGAGACTTCTTGTATCTTAATTGCAGGGTTGCTTGAGAGGGATATCTTTGACCTCTACCTCCCTGAGTTCGATAAACCTTGGGTTACTCACTTAAGGGAAAATTGCCGCTGTCCTACAAACCTCTGCGCTTGGAGGCCCAACAAGTCTACAAGAATAGAAGCGTGTAGTAGACATCATGGGGCACAACACCATAGATTTGGCCATGGAGGTTAGCTTTGCACAAAATCGCGTCCAGCGCATCCACCACCATGTTAAACAGGAGTTGGAGAGGGGGTCACCCTGACGCACACCTCTTCATTACGAAATTATGGGTAAACATCAGTGTTGGCCATAGTCGTTTGCCCCCACGAACCAGCTGCATGATTCTATGCATGATATTAGCATTACCCCTTGCAGATGAACACTTATCACAAAAAATGACAATCTAGCTTGAGCAAAACAACATGCATGCTCTTGGATTTAATCTCACGGAGGATTTCATGAAGCACTAGGGATCCGTCCAGAATACATCTTCCCTTGATAAAGGTTGTTTATGACGGTGCAAAAAAATTGTTCGCCACCGGAGAAATTCTGGAGGCATAGGCCTTTGCCACAAATTTAAAAATGACTTTAATCAAATGGGCGATATTGCTTGATATCCTTTGCCCTAAGAACTTTGGGGATGAGCTAGAGGATCCCAAAGTTCAGCCTGATAATATCCACTCTTCCTAGGGCAAAATCATTGAGGATTTTCAAAATGCCCCCTTTGAGAAGGGGCCAGAATGTCTTGAAAAAGGCAGCAGGGAACCATCCTTTCCTATTGTTGTATTGGTCTTGGCTTCATACAAAAACACATATAATTCCTCAGGGAGAGGAAGGAGAGCCTCAACGCCTCATTTTCAATCTTAGAGACCCTAGCTTCCCTATGCCAGATATTATGGTCGAGATAAAGAAGCTTGGGATCCTCTGCCCATCAGCGCTTGATAGAAGTCATAAATGTGATTTTGTATATCTTTCTTGTTCGAAATCACCCCTCGCTCAAAATATGGGCTCAAAATGGCACGTTTCCCAACAATATGCACCCCTGAAAATATGGTTTTCCTTGTTGTGGCACCGGTAGGAACCCTGGTGTTGTTTGCTCTAGCTTCGCCCCTGATCATGATAGTAGAAGGATTCCAGTTTTTTGATTGGACCGCTTGGTGGTTGGCCTAGGGAATTTAGAATCTATCGAAATCATTTAAAACGATGGTTTCCCAAAGGGTTGGCGAACTTCCCCGATTCTCACTAATGGACGCCTCACACTCACCACAGTTGTTTTTTGCGCTCTTCGCATTCGCGACGCCGATTCTGCCCATGCCTAAAGAGGTCCTGGATGGAATGGATCGACCACGACATGCCATGGTAAGGAAGGTTGATGTCTCATGCTCCGTAGGTAACTATCTGGTGGCATGTGATTTTGTTTGCCGCCTACGTCCGAGGGTGGCCTCGGGGTAGTTCACCATGGCTTCCTGAACAAGTGCTTGCTTTTGAAGATTCTCCATGGTCTCCTCTCGGGCTGTGATCCCCAAGACACGTGTGGGGTCCCCTTCTAGGATGTCAAATGGGATTGCTTCGCCCGATTAAAGTGTGGGTGTTTTTCTGGATCCGCGCGTTCGCGTGCCAAGAAAGTGTGCCCACCTACACCGGCTTGGCTGCGTTTCAACTGCTAGCTGCTTGTTCTGCCATGGGAACCATGAATACATTGAGCACTTGTTCGTTCGGTACCCCGCCTTCGTGGTGTTTGGTCCGTTGAGGCTGTGGTCTCGCTTAGAACCTCTCCTGTATGCACGTCTCTGCTTGCAAAATTATTGTGCTCCCGCTCCCTGTGGTCCATCTGGAAGGCTCGCAATCGGACGGTGTTATGTTCGATAAAGAGGTGCTATTTATCCTTTGCATCCTTCCCATGGTGGATGAGCAGTTGCGGGTGGAATGACACTCCCATGCCTCGGCCACGTATGGTCTGCAAGCCATGGTGGCTGAGCAGTTGCGGGTGGAATGACACTCCCATGCCTCGCCCACATGTCACCGCCGGTGCACCCCTTTCACCGTGTTATTTTTAGTTAATGAAAAAAATTAAGTTAATGAAAACGTTCTAAGTGGACGATCGCGCTCCATTGTTTCCCTAAAAAAAATCCTAGAAAGATTGTGGTCTTGTCCATCTTGGTGTGTTTGGATTCATAACGAGGTTACTTATATACTCTTGCTTAGAAAGGATATGTGTTCCATACAGAAAAGGGGAGTGCTAGTAGCTTAACATCATCAACGGGAGAGTTATCAGCTATGGAAGTTCTTTTCGAAACAGATCAGCTATGAAAGTTGATTTTCTGTCAATGAAACAGAGCCTGAACTACGTACCATACTGGCCCATAATTTCCATTGTGGTTAAAACACAAAGTCCAAGCAAGCAAAACAGAGATCAGGGTGACAAACTGCAGCGTCAGCAACATTGGAACGCAAGATATTGGAGGAGAATAAGATAAACAGAATGAACAGAGCTGCTGCTCTTTTCCCAGTGTTATTTACATTTGTGTAAAATATGTACACAGCGTAATTCTATTCCATTTGTGCATCCCAGTAAAACGAACAACCTCGCTCTATTTTCAGCCGAAGGCAACCGATGGCTTGAAGTACATGCACATGGGTGGGTCGATCCTCATAATAGACAGTATCGCCGAAGGGACACTCCAGATCCCGTCACCACAGATCAAACCAGAAGCAACCGCGCCCGCGAAGTCTTCAGACTCCTTGCGGTTCACCCTCTCCCAGACAAACAAGATGACAGTCCCAACGAACATGTCGATCGCAAAATATGCTCCAATATAGAAGGGAACAGCCATGGCCATCGGAAGTGGGATGAATTTGGACACGCTGTTTGGAGTGACGTCCCTCAGAAGGTTGATTGCAATGGCTGCAAAAAAGAAGAATGTGCACATTGCTAGGCAGTGTTGGGGCAGCGCCGAGAATCCTTCCACGCCCAGGATTGACATCTCACGGAAGATGACTGCATATGGAGCTTTGAACATGCCATCAGGGTTGCCAATGTCGAAGGCCGTCCAGTAAAGCCAAAAGGTCAGAGGAGCAATTACACAGCCAAGGGCAGTCCCAATCAACTGTGACACAAACATGGACCTTGGTGAGGAGAGGGTCAGGTATCCAGTCTTGAAGTCCTGCATGAGATCAGCAGCTGTGGATACGATGGACATCATAACACCACAAGCTGCCAAACCAGCAATCACACCGCCATTCTGGCCAACCCATGAGGCAAAAATGAAAAGGCCAATCTTTCCATAAGTTGATGCAAGGTTCCAGTCTGTCAGGCCCGTGCCATAAGAGTTGCAGAAGGCGAGTAGGGGAGCAACAACATAGGCAGAGAGAACAAGGTACCACTTGAGTTGTGGGAACATCATTGGTACAGTCGCAGTTGATATTGCTGCAAGGCCAACATAACCAGACCCAGCCAACCAAGGAGGGATACTGTCTTTTACAAATACCTCATTCAGAAGTTTTTCCTCAGATGATAACTTAGAACTTCCATCATCTACAATAACAGAAGAGAAATCAGACGAGATGCATGATTTATGATATACTGATAGGTAAACACCATATAACAAGAACATTACCATCCTGAATCCGTACAAGAGGAAGTCTTCCTTGCTTTGATCGTGCATTCATTATTTCCTTGATAGTAACATAAATGATCTTAATGAGGTTATAGATACCATCACCGAGTATGACAGATACAGATATGAAAACCTAGAAGGCAGGGTATTGACAACTTAGTTTTTGTTAAACATGAAATTGTAAAAGACTGGTCAGTCTGTGAACAAAGAGTAATAAGTATTAAACATACTAGATGTGCCATATGTATGTTCAAGTAAGAAAGTAACAAAATTTCGAACAATTCTAAACTTGAACTTAGTTAGTTCTCATGATCAAAATATCCACTTATGGAATAGTAAGAGAGTTAATGGTATTATGCCATGTTGACTTCAGATATGCTTGGCTAATTTATTATAGAGAGGAAACAAGCAACATTGTTTTATCAAGCATTCTGATTAATGGTTTGGTTATAGATATATTGAAGAAGAACATCATAGGTGGACTATCAATCCGCAGTATGAAACTGAAAGTTATTTTATGTCAGGAAGAAATAAGTCTTCAATCACCATACCTTGTATCCATAGAGTCCTTTGAAATCGTTGCTTCCAAGGTCAGCTGGATACCACTCCCCTGCTTTCGTGGTTATATATGGCCAAAGAAAACCCCAAGATATAATGGCTCCAAGAAGTGTAGAGCAGTTAACAATGTGTGGGCATATAAGACCACATCCAATATAGGTTGGACTGAAGTCAAAATAAAACCTACAAAATGGAACATGTAAAACTTTGGTGAGCATGTATAGGATGGTCCATTTTAAAGTATCAGTAGCTTCATATGACAATACAAATTATAGCAGTCACACGAGAGACATTGTCAAAGCATGTTAGAGCCCTAGGGGGACAAGGAATGCAAGTTTCTTTCAACCCTCAAACCCAAAATGTTTTAGTTCTGAGCCTTGTCGATTGAAGGAATAACAGAAACTTACGTGTTCTTGAATGCTGCAAGCCCCAGAGAAGGGAAATTATCGAAGCCACAAGAATCCCCTACACCACTGAAGAACCACTTAAACAAGTTCCAGATAAAACTAATGCTTAAATACTTTCCAAGACAGCTAACTTGTTTCCTGCAACCATGAAGCAGAAATTAGTAGTGTAAAGAGTCAAGAAACTAAGAAAATTGCTACGAACGGCATTGTAGTTTAATAAGTATATGCTCCATGACTACTGTACAAACAGAGGAAACATGTATTTTCTATCTTCAGATCCACCTTGCTGCACCAATTAAAAATTTCATTGCACACTCCTTTCGCAAGAATGATAAAGCTTATGAGTGAGAGAGAGAGAGAGAGAGAGAGAGAGAGAGAGAGAGAGAGAGAGAGAGAGAGCAGCATTCCTAGTCTCAATCCAGTAGAACCAAACTATCATGATTAGATCAATAAATCTTATGATCGGCAGTTTCTATTTGAGCATTACAAAGTCAAAATATGATCAAATTACCATTTACTCAGTAAACTTTAGTCTGAGATAGGTCCCCTAACTACATAATAGATGAAATACATATAATGGCCTGTCAGTTCCAATTTCACCAGGCTATTGCGGCAAAAATTGATGTTCTATACAAAGTAAAAAAGCGGCATTGAACTGACAACTAAAAGAAGATTCATTTTGGGTTTGTTTACAGCAACTGTCATTCAAAAGACCAAGTGTAGATTGAAGTACTTATGAGTAAAATTAAGGAAAACCACTGATCCGTTTCTTACTCCGCGAGCTCAGCTCCAGTAGTAGTGTGGAAGCTATTTATCAACATGGCGGTAGCAGTTCCACTGGGATAGGTGAGCTTGTAATCAATAACCATCACCTAGCAAACACCAAAACATAGGTTAATTTACTAAATTCATCTTAAGAAGCATATAAGATACTCTACTTGATCCACTAAGAAAACATGTAATCAGATAAACATAACGGATGTATCGTTCGAATAAGTACCTTGCGCAGCGCAACAAGACTAAATAGACCGAGGAAGCTAACAACAAACATGAAGGCAATCATCCAAGTCAGCGAAGGATTCTTAACATCCACCGCCCTGTTACCAGGATAATCAGTCCCAATAAGCTCATAAGTTTTCTGATCCATTGCCAGCATATACGATCCGAAGCCACCTGTATGCAACAGAAGTATTATTAGTTGATAATGTAAGCTCGATTGGAGCATCAAGAACCCTGCCGCTCCCAATGCACACCAGAAACAGTTATTCGTCGTGTAGAAGTGGATAATACGATGCAACAGTATCTGTGTCCCCAACACGGTGAATCATATATTCAGAGGTTCAGCCTACCAGTAACAAGAACTTCCTTAGTACCGAAAATTCTGAAACAAAACCCAGTGTTTCCGAAGTCCCTAGCATTGTTATTACACCTAAATATATCTAACAAAGGGAATGCACTTAGAATAAACGAGCATCTCGCCAGGATGGATTTGCGTTACGGGTCAAATCAAACGTAACAAGTACAAGCATCTCCACCTGAACAGGCGAAATTGGGAGGGGAGAGAAGGCAATGGCATACCGCTGAAGGCGAGGCCGTAGCAGGCGACGACGCAGGTCTGGATGACGGTGTTCTCCTGCTTTGTGAAGGGCTTGGAGACGATGCCGAACCTGGCGAGCGCGGCCGTCCAGGTCCGCACGAGGAAGTAGCCGAGCAGGCCCGCGGCGACGTTGAGGGAAGGGATGATCCCCACCGTGAGGTTGAGCTTGTGCGTGATGAGGCAGAATAGCACCCCCAGGATGGCGCTCACCACTATCCCCCGCACCGTCAGCTGCTCCCGCCACGGCGGCACCGCCTCCTCCACCGCCACCGGCGCGCCGGCGAGGAGGGGGTCGGTCATATCCGCCTCGGATCCCATCTTCCCGCGGACCTAGTGTGGAGACGACGACTCCCTCGGATTCGTCGGGACTTAGTTGGTTTGGTTTCGTGTCGAGACGACTCCGACGAGGTGGCTAGGACTGACGAGACGAGAGAGGCGGGGACTGATGAGAGGGAGGAGGCGGGGAGGGGGTGTATTTAAGCCAAAATCCTGTTTGCTGCTGAACAGCCTAGTAGTTTCCGTCAGAGTACACTACTCCGTACAAGTTTCCCTAGCGGGGTCAGAGTTTTTGTTTTTTTTTTTTTGACCTGAGACGTTTAGAGTTGGAATTACTTGGTCTTGCAGATCCAACCTAAATCAAACTAAACTTTGAATCCCCAAAATTGATACGCTGAATTCGTCAATCCCAATCTATTTTGGACGCTACATATGTTTGGCTCGTAAAAAATAAATAATTGCTAAATTCAATAATTCGTTGCTCTCACTGACAAAGAAGGCCCACTTGCTTTGCTCCTTCCTTCGACACCCCGCCCTGCCTTCTCAAATCTTGTCCCGCTCTCGATGGGCTCGTCGGTAGAGGAGGTGGAATCGATTACGGGCGCCGATGACCGGTGATGGGGATGAATCGCTGCATTGAGCAACCCCTGACCTCCACTCTCTCCGCCTGTTCTCATGGTCGCCTGAAACCTAAGGCCGCCACCGTGCCATCGCCTTCTATTCTCAGCGGGGATGCCGCCATCATCGGTGCGCGCGCTCTGCAGAGCTCGTCCACCATCCGCATCCCGAGCGCGATGCTGCCGCCGGCGAACTGTGTGGCCTGGAGGGCGAGCGCTGCCAAGATCCTTCTCCGTCATGCGGCGCGTGACGATCAAACAGCGGCGAGTCGGGCGTGCCCGGGTCGACGTCTGCGACCTGGTGGCCAAATGGATCTGGGGCTTGCTAGGGGTGTGGCCGCAACACGTGTGGAGCGACGGCCTCCGCGGCACGGACGGGCGTCGTGTCTGGCCGCCGGGTGGCGACACGTGGGCCACGATGATAGGCAGGGAGTGATCAAGGGAGATTGAGGAAGGGGATGGACATGACATGTGGGCCATAATCGTCAGTGAAAGTAGCATGTTATCCCAATCGAGATTGTAGTATTCCCGTTGCTCCAAGCAGGTTTAGGATCTAAAATAGACCGGAATTGACAAGTTCAGAGTGCCAATTTCAAGATTTAAAGTTCAGGTTTGATTTAGCCTTCTTTGTTTTGGACTTTTCCTTTTTTTTTCCTTTGAAACGTTCAATCAGAGCTGGACTTGGTGTGTGCCACGGTGGTACGAGAGCCGAGTTTAAAAAGTGTTAAAGCAGAGGGAGACGTGCAAGTCGAGCCACGTACACTTGGACGAGCCCCACCACGGTAAAGGCTTTCGGACCCACCTGTCATTATCTTCCCAAAAGGAGCGGGATAGTGAGAACGTATCCTGTGAAACAGACAAATCTGTGCACCCGGTGCACCCATCTCCGGTTTAGCACCAAAAAAGTTTCAAAAAATCTGAAAATAAGTTTAGACATTGACATAACATAAATATACATCGTCGGAAAAATTCAAGTCTAAATCTGAAACACAACATCAACACTGAAAAAAACAAATTTATTATCAATGTTGACAATGGGCCAACTTTAGAACCCAACTACATTTTGGTACTATTCATTATCAGATTTGTCTATTTTATTTTATGAGTTGTGTTATGGAATTTGATTTGAAATTTTGTGACATGTTAAATATGAATAGTACCAATATCCAAACTTTTTTGCATATTTTTTAAAAACATTTTATGGTGGTCAACTAAATTCGAATGCACGGATGCATATATTGTCCGATTTCACTGGATACGTTCTCGCGGTATAGCACGCAGCGCCATGAATCGTGCTCTGGCGCGGGGGGTGTCCGTGTCGAGCTGACAATAGCCACACACTTCTACCGCTAGCGTCTGTCAATCAACCATGCCAATGACTTGATTAAGATTTTGTGGGTCCGGATGAAATGGTAACCACACATGCACGGTCGCTCATCAGGACGCCTGTAATATATTCCTGCGGCCCCGGGTGTAATGCTAGCCACAAATGTACTGTACTGATCTCATCTCCTGCGTTGCTAGAGACGAATCATGCCAACGTAGGCAGGCCAAACGACCTATTACGTGTTTGAATCCTGCGTTGATCCACGCATTGCTTAACGTGTTTGATGTGTAGTATAAGCTTGTCATTTTGACTACACGGAAAATCACTTTCTCCACCGGAAAAAAATATTTTGGAATGTCAAAAAAAATTGAACAAATATTTGTCGCATACTTCTCGACGTTCTATATGTGCACACTAAGTTTCACGGACAATCGATATTTTTATGGCACACATAAAAAGATAATCCCCTCAAAAGCCTAAATATTTAGCAACATATTTTTTTATTTCACACATGGCACAAAAAATTAGGTTTCCTGTGAAACGACTTCCCGAGCACATAGAATTACCAAATATACACCCTAAATTTTTTGTCTAGAGTTTTTGACATTTAAAAAATACATTTTAAATATCTGGAGTATATGTTCCCGCGTGGCAAATAAAAGGCCACTCCGCGTCGTTGATCCCTTCACACAAGAAAATGACCGTCATTTATCCGCGCGCACGCACACACAAGACCTACTAAAATATTGAGTTACGGAGTGTCGGGGTTTTGAGGACCCGCGATAAGATTTGTAGGTTTATATGAGGCCAATATCCTGACGGGTAACACACACAATGACACAAAGATATGACACTAGTAGAAAAACAGTTACTCGTGGCGCATCATTTTTGGTTACGCGTGGCGCAGGGGATTACCACGCCACGGGTAACATTTTAGCCGTGGCGCAGGTGTCCCGGTGCGTCACAGGTAACAAATTAGCCGTGGCGCACCTCTACGCCCTGCGCCACGGCTAACGTGCGCCACGGGTACGACATTATATGTGTCACGGCTATGTGTTCCAGGAAATAAATAAAAACTGCCCGCCGCCGCCTGTCGCGGGGGATTCGCATCGGTCGTGCACGGGGGAACGGCGTCGTCCTCGCTCCGCCCGCCGCTGTCGTGCTCAACGCCATGCCCGTGTCCGCGAAGCACCAGGGAGGCTTCATCGTCAGACCCACGCTGGGGTCTCCATGCTCGCGCAGAGGACTCCATGGATCGACCACTGGATGCACGGAGGGCTTCGCCAGTTCGGCCACGGGGTCGTCCGGGCTTCCCGCCGACCACCAGATCGTCGTCGTGGGACGCCGCGCCGGGGACTTCGAGCTCGTCGTCGACGGCCAACGGGGGAGGGGGGGTCGCGCATGGACCACGGGGACGAGGAGGCTCGGGCTACCCGCCGGCCACCAGATCCTCCTCGCGGGACGCCGCGGCGCTGGGCCTTCGAGCTTGTCGTCCACTAGGACGGGGACGAGGAGCTTCGCCGCCGTCAGCTGTTTCCTCTGCGTCGTCGTGCTCCTCTCGCCCAGCACGGGAGGGCTTCGCGTCGGGAGGCACAGGGGGTGGTCCTTCGAATCGGGAGGCTCGACGTGGGGCTTCGCAGCGGCGGCTCGGCCACGTCGGCCTGCTATGACGGGGGACGGGTGTCGTGGCGGCAGCTCGGGGTCGTCGTCGGGCGGGGGTGCGCGAGGGCCGGGGGCGGTGGGGAAAGAAGCGCGCGGCCACACGTGGAGCTGCCGCTGCTGCTGTGCTGTGTTGGGGAGGAATCGATGGAGGGAGAGAGAGCGGACAGGGGATAAGATTAGATTGCTGTTGTGCTGTGTTCCACACACTTAATTAGGATAAGATTGGATACAGCCGGTTCAGATCTAGATCTGGATCATACGCGTGACGCACCAAAGGTATGATGCGCCACGACTAACATTTTGCATCGGGAACCACAAATAGCTGTGACGCACGTCGTCGCAATGCGCCACGGGTAACAAAACTTACCCATGGCGCACAAAAATGCGGTGCGCCACGGGTAAGGTGGGGGGCACCTAGCTAGCCTAGCCTGCACTTAGCCGTGGCGCACCACCATTTTGGTGCACCGCGGGTAATGGCCCACCCGTGGCGCACCGTTGTTTCGTGCGCCGCAGCTATATACCCGTGGGGCATCAAAATAGTGGTGCGCCACGGCTATTTAATCCACCTATAAGTCTTTTCCTACTAGTGTGAGTAGGTTCCAGACCCCGAGAAAATCGTTGGTAATGACCCTACTCGGTAGTTAGGAGTTGGGCCGACTCGGGCTGGTCCAGTTACATTTTTTAACTTTTTTACCTTTCTATTTTTTATTTGAATTTCAACTTTGATTCAAAATTTGATTTAGACGATTTCACTAAATTTATATAAAATAATTTTTGGAAAGATTGTTCAAAACATAATCTTTTGGTACCATTTTGATGAAAAATGATTTTATAAAAAATAGAAATATTACATAAAATATATAAGACAACTTTATGTAAATTTTGGAATAGGTTTTAGGTTTTTAATAACATACCCATTTATTTCACAATAAAATCTAGAATATCAAAATTAGTAATGATAAAAAACTTTGGAAAAATCATTTTTATCATCAACATAGATTTTGAGAAATCATTTTATGGAATGGGATTGTGAAATGCTATTTTAATAATTCTCAAAATATCTTTAGGGTGTATAGATTTCCCAAATTAATAATAAAATAGTTGACTATATAAAAATAGTTGACTGTTTAAAACATTTCAAAACCTAAAATACTTTTGAGTAGGCCATATACTACCTTTTATCCTTTGGGTTTTCTTTTATTTTGAGATTTTTCTTTAGAACCATTCTCAAAAGTTTATTTTCTTGTAACTTTTTAAAATTTCTTGTGACTTTTACCATTCCAAATATTTTTGGATGTTATAGTATGATCTATCAGTGGCGGATCTAGGATTTCAACAAAGGGTATGCCGCACCAAAAATTTGACGTGCCTATTGACAACGATATTGTTTTAGAATCTAAAGAAAAAATGACGATTATAAAATATGATAAAATAATTAAATAAAAGGATTGTGTATTATAATCAAAACAGTAAATTGTTGGGTATATGCACCGTTGAGGGGAATTTATAATATTGTACTAAAATTTTGCTCGTTGCGTGCAACCCTAAATTTTCAAATTATTCGACCGACAGGATAATCATTGTAGCAAGACTGTAAAATGCAATCAGATTGTACTAAAATAAACCACAAAATATGTAAAAAAACGATGTTACAAAATGCTACAACGAAACATATAAAAATTAATCATACACTTGACTACTGAATACTAATTAGCAGTTGACTATGCTACGCAGTGTATAGTCGCTCCGACGTAAGTACAATAGCTAGCCGTATATTTCCTTTGATTAGTCATCAATTTATCATAGCTAATCATGTCAAATCCATTACCAAAATAGCTACATACATGCATGGCGCACGGCCTGAGATAGCCTGGCTTACACGCGAGACTAAAGCCTACAACAGGAACGATAGATGAATGGCCGCAGGCTGCATGTATTAGCTCAGCTTGATTATTTGGTCAGTTGATTAAAACGATCATACGCTTGCACGGCAGCAGGGTATGCCACGGCATACCGGGCATACCCTGTAGCTTCGCCACTGTGATCTATCTAGACATGTCACAAACATCTTGGACGCAAACTCACGCGAGCATTTGATAAGGAACACATCGATAGTCTGCCATGCCACGGAGCGTGTTATGGACGCGAACTAGCACGCACAGTGTGCACTTTGGACGCGAACTGGCACACAAAATTTCATGCCACGGAGCCAAGGGATGACTACATCAATTCATTTACTAATCTTTCCGGACTATGAAATCCGGACTCTGTCTACTACTATTTCCATTGGTTCTTTGTGCGGGGACAATGCCACGTCGGTCCTATCAAAAAAAAATAGTGTGCAACGTGGGTGTGGGGCCGATGACCCACTTGAACGCATTTTCAGTGATGGGATATCACACCCGAAAAGGGTGTGGTGAAGGGGGGGGGGGGGGGGGGGCAAATATGGCACATTGTCACACCATTTGCTAAGCGTGTCGAGATCTATCCAACAGGAAGCACAGACCTCCCAAAAGCGGAGGTGATCAACGACCATAGAGACGATCATGTTGGGCGCTGGTGGTCGCCACCGAATACCATGCGATTGCGAGATTCAAGCACCTACCCCAAGAGGGCAATGTGGTATGTGTTATGAACGGTCGGTTGCATGTTGGGAGGTAGGACGAGATCCCCTCAACGGCGCTGAGCGATGGATGAAGACCCAGGGCGACCTTGGCCCATAAGGCACAGAGGCGGGGGCATCGAACAAACATGTAAAGCGGTATTCCTGCTGACCATGGCAGGAGAGGCGGTGGCGAGACCCCCCATGACAGAAAAAAGCGACACCGTCATAGACTGTTGCGATTCACCATGGTGAATTATTAGATTCAAATTTTCACATATCGACATAGACGATGTAGTGCATGACCGTTGTTGTCGGGGCGGCCACTGCAGCGGCGAAAAAGGAGGGGGCGCTTCGAGGATCGGCCACTATCGCATAGGGACACTGAGCGCTCCTCCATGTAGTCGGCACCTAGTCGTGGAGCGGCGGCAAGAACGGTCTTCTGCGGATCGACGTAGGACGGTAGGATCGAGCAGCCGAAGTGGGAAATCTCCCTCACGCTGGCCCCATCTGTAGCAGCAGAGGCGATATGGTTTACACTACCGTGCCCGTAACATGCGGATAGTGCTAGCCGGCCGCTCGCTGTCAGGTGGGGCCTCGTCCGTTTATCGGTAGCCACAGGATTCTACCGCATGCGTAAGCTAATCAGTCAACCTTGGAGAGGCGCCTTGATTATGATTTTGTGGGTCCGGATGTAAGTGTAACCACACATGTTACAGCCAAAATTTTTTTTTTGAAATTCATGTTACATCCACTTGAACCATCAGGAGGCAGTGTATTGCATCATGTGGGTCCGGGTGTAACGGTAGCCACAAATGTACCGATTTGGTGCATTGGGCTGCGAGCCAAGGCCGTACATTACATACACGTCTCAGGCAGGACAAAATAAAACGAGCCCTACGTACGCGTTTGACCGTGATTTTGTAAGCTGCACGCCTTGATTCTTGCATTGCTTGCTACAAGCCTTTTACTTGTCCCAATTATTCAGTTTTTTTAACGTGTTTGATGTGCTCGCGTCTAGACCGGCTTGCCGTGTGGTATAAGATCGTCATTTTAACTTGCTCATCGTACGTTGATCCTTAAAAAAACATTGGTCCTTGTTGAACTTTGGAAGAAAATTGCCGAGCTTACTCTTTTAGGGAAACACGAAGTACGTACATTATGCACGCACAACACACAAGGCCAACTAAAAAATTGAGTACCATTGTATTCTGAGGATGAAGTAAGGCGAGTTGTATTCCAAATGGAACATAATAAAGCTCCTGGTTCCGATGGCTTCCCGGTTGAGTTCTTTCAAAACTTCTGGGAGGTTATCAAATCAGATCTTGTAGAGTTGTTCAGCTGTCTCCATGACGGACAATTAGAGTTGTTTCGTTTAAATTTTGATGAAATCATTTTATTACCTAAGGTTAATGAGGCAGAAAGGATTTAACAATATAGACCTATTTGTCTCATTAATGTTAGTTTTAAAATCTTTACCAAAGTTGCGACGCTTCGACTGAACAATGTAGCTGACCACGTGGTTCGTCCTTCTCAGACTGCTTTTATGAAAGGTCGCAACATCTTGGATGGTGTTGTTATATTACATGAAACGGTTCACGAACTACATCGCAAAAAATTGAATGGGGGTGATTTTAAAGATCGATTTTGAAAAGGTTATGATAAGGTCAATTGGTCTTTTCTCCAGCAAACTCTCAGAATGAAAGGTTTTTCAGATGAGTGGCGTGCTTTAATCCATAGTTCCGTCGCGGGAGGAAGTGTTGCTATCAAAGTCAATGATGACGTTGGCAATTATTTCCAGACCAAAAAAGGGCTTAGGCAAGGTGACCCATTATCGCCAATACTATTTAACATAGTGGCTGATATGCTTGCTGTGATGATTGAACACACTAAATATGATGGCCAAATTGAAGGTGTTGTTCCCCATCTCGTTGATGGTGGATTATCCATCCTTCAATATGCTGACGATACGATTCTCTTTATGGAACATGATTTAGAAAAGTCAAAGAACCTGAAGTTAATTCTATCAGCTTCGAGCAATTGTCGAGTCTCAAGATTAATTTCCATAAGAGCGAGTTGTTTTGTTTTGGCGAGGCTCAAGATGATGTCTCCCTATATGCCGAAATTATTTGGCTGCGGGCAAGGACAGTTTCCAATTAAGTATTTGGGCATCCCGATTCATGATGTAGGGACCATAAGCGGGGGCACGCTGATCAATAATAGTGAACCACATCTCCTGAAAGATGACATCCATAACATCAAGCTTCTCCCCGGTACCTTGCTTCTCACGGCACAACTTCAGAAGGTCAAACACAAACCCATGCACTTGATCCAAATTGCCCACACGAGGGGTAATGGTCTCACGGAAGACACGGTGCATAATCTCAAAAGTGGGAATAAGATCCTCCGTCTGCCCAGGAATACCACCGGGCATGGTAATAGAATGAGCACCTCCTTCGCACTCGGGCGATCACCATCATGAATCCTCCAACCGGTGCCGGCCATATAGCCCAGAATAGTGCCAAACTCAGACCACTTAGCCATAACGGGCACCTCTCTGATCATCCAAGAGAGAATAGGATCCTTCTCATCGCCAACATGCACTGTAGCATAGAACTGCCCGATCAGCTCCTCATCATAGTTCTCATGAGCCACAATGATTGGCAACAGTCCAAACTCTTCACACATAGCATAGGCTTCAGCAAAATATGCCATGTTCTTCTCACATGTCATGTGGGGGATATTGAGATAGTGTTGCTTCACAACGGCATTCCTCTGGCTCAAATAGACCTCATCATACACTCGCACTTGATCATCGGTGTAAAAGCGAGGATTGGCAACAGTATCCCGACGGGGAATAAGATATGGATTGCGCTCGCGGTACTCGGTATACTCCTTGACTGACATCTTGGTGAAAGGCATCACGGGAGTAGGCTTCGTTGCAGCAGACTTCTTCCCTTGTCCCACAGCCCCTGCAGTCCTCTTTAAATCTCTCAAGATCGATCTGCCTAGCTGACCATAGCAGATGTGGCGGCGGCGAGACCAAACGGGTTTTGCATAGACCCGTGACAAAAAAAACCACATTGCCATTGACTATTGTGATTCACCATGAAATCGTGAGTCGTTACAGTCAAACTTTGACGCCCGTATAGAAATACGGGCCCATGTGTCAGATATGATGTTAAGGATGCTAAATCATCTATTTAGGCTAGCCGCAACATATTACTCAAAAATTAGGATTAACTGCAAAACATATTTTTTGATTTTATGTTTTGTGTAACTTTAATCACCAAACATTGGTGTTGTACGCAATTCGCTGGCGCATCGAGGATCGGCCACTATCTCGCGTACTGACACTGGGCGCTCCTCCATGTAGTGGGCACCTGGTCGTGGAGCGCGGCAAGAACGATCTTCCGCGGGTCGACGTAGGAGTAGCCGAGGCGGGGAATCTCCCTCATGCCGGCCCCTTCTGTCAGTATTTTCCTTTGAGACTATCGGCGTTGGACTTGTTCGGCCCCATCTGTCAGTATATTTCTTTGAGACGTTCAACGTTGGACTTGGTCTGTGCCACGGTGGTAACTGGTAAGAGAGCAAGATTCAGATATAGTTTATAAATTTTAAAAAGTGAGGGAGACGTGCAAGACGCGCCACGTGTGGCCGAATACCCTGGTCGAGGTCACCACGGTAAAGGTCCCGGCCCCACCTGTCACTATCCTCTCAAGGAGCGGGATCGCAGTGAGCGTCGTGAATCGTGCTCGGGCGCGAGAGACGTTGAGATCCTCTGCGGGACGGTGAAAAATGGGACGCGTGCGATCTAGCTCCGCACTGGCTCGTGAGTTGTGCGGGCCCACGTTTCAGTGGGAGACCGGTTGGCGCTAGTTCCGCGTTCGGTGTTCCGGCGATATGGATTACGAGCAATGCTACACTTACGGATCTGATCTTACGGAAATAGTTACGGAATTAGGTGAGTGGATCAGGGTGTGGGCCCCAGGAGAAATCAGGGGGGCCGTTGTGATTAAGTAGACTAATTGAAAACGGACACGTATGTCCGTAGGCTGCGTCCGTAGAGATCCATCCGTAAGTCTAGTGTTTCCGATGGATTACACTACCGTGCCCGTAACATGCGGATAGTGCTAGCCGGCCGCTCGCTGTCAGGTGGGGCCTCGTCCGTTTATCGGTAGCCACAGGATTCTACCGCATGCGTAAGCTAATCAGTCAACCTTGGAGAGGCGCCTTGATTATGATTTTGTGGGTCCGGGTGTAAGTGTAACCACACATGTTACAGCCACATGCAGTGTATTGCATCATGTGGGCCCGGGCGTAACGGTAGCCACAAATGTACCGATTTGGTGCGTTGCCAAGGCCGTACATACACGTCCGGTGCAGGACAAAATAAAACGAGCCCTACGTACGCGTTTGACCGTGATTTTGTAAGCTGCACGCCTTGATTCTTGCATTGCTTGCTACAAGCCGTAAATTATTCAGTTTTTTTAACGTGTTTGATGTGCTCGCGTCTAGACCGGCTTGCTGTGTGGCATAAGATCGTCATTTTAACTTGCTCGTCGTACGTTGATTCTTAAAAAAATATTGGTCCTTGTTGAACTTTGGAAGAAAATTACCATGATCCCAACACACAAGGCCTACTAAAAAATTGAGTCCCATTATCCCAAAGCTTTCAGATCGAACTACCGATGGGAGCAAAGAGTAATGAGACACACAAGCGTTAACCATGTGATACGATCTCTCGTAGGCTAGATGTACAACTAACCCTCCAACCGTCCAACCATATTGTTTTTTATCAAACCTACCATGTAAAAGGTGTAGTTCCAAATGGACCGGAAAATTTAAAATGGAGTCCTTTATTTTGAAAAATCATAAATCATATTTTCAAGTTTCAAAAATCTGGAAAAAAGTTTCGATGTAGTCATTGATATATGTTTCAATCGTGCAAAATATTAATTTAAAATACTTTATATTTCAGGCTACACAAAAATAAAAAAAGCGAGTGGTTTTCACACTCCAAATAAAGGGCTCTTGGAGCCCGGGAGCCATATATTCACGCTCCAAATGGATGGGCTTCTCTAACAACCGAGTGGTTTTCACGCTCCAAATAAAGGGCTCCATGGAGCTGGGAGCCATATATCCACACTCCAAACGGATGGGCTTCTCTAACAAGCGAGTGGTTTTCACACACCAAACAAAGGTCTCCTGGAGCCCGGGAGCCATATATCCACACTCCAAATGGATGGGCTTCTCTAACAAGCGAGTGGTTTTTGCGGGAAACTTTGCTATTGCCCAAGCCCATATGCTTTTTATGTGTTGTTTATCGGGTGACCCTTGTAAGCTAATTCTAAGTTTCGGTGCAGTCAAAAAAAAAACTTGGAGGTCCCGCGGCTTTCCCCCGTGGGGCGACCGAGGCATATCCCCTTTGCCACTTCTCCTCCACCGCCGTCGCTGGTGAGCGTCGCCGTGCAAAGCCCGCGTGTCGACAGGAACCGTTGGGATCTCCTGGCAGTGCGGTGATAGCTCGTTCTTGGAGCGGGAGGTCGACGAGGCGCAAGAACGACGATGCGAACGGCGTGACTGGGGGTGCGGCAGCGCGGGGCGGGTGGGGGTGTGGGGTAGATGGCACTTCTACAGTTCGCGCTTGCTAGCCTAGATCAGGGCCCGTCCGGACCCAATCTGGGTCGGGTGGCTAATGGCCTCAGTGTGCCCATGTTGGCTTGGTTTGGCTGGCAGCCGTGGCGGTGGCACGACTACCAGCGGAGCTCTAGTGGCCACTAATCCACCTCAAAACGACGCCGACGACCTCGACCACCATCATACGAATGGCGCTCCTATGCTACTATCAGCGGTGTCTGAGGTGGCAGGGTCGCGTCGGTGCTGGTGATGGACTGGAACTGCGGGGCCGCCGACGCTGGTCGGGGTGGACTGTCGGTCGCGTGCGAGATACTTCTGCCAGACGATTGGAGGCTCGCACGCGACGCAATCTGTAAGGCAGTATAGGTGCTAAAGTGCTACTAGTAAGAAGCATGGGCATATCTGAGGCAGAGACTAGCGCGTAAAATCTCAAAAAAAAAAAAAAAAACAGACCGTTTCTCGATCTGTGCGCGTCATTTTTGCACAAAGGCTATGCTAATCTTCTTTACATCGTATCAATTTATCGGCGAACATGTTCGCCGAATGGAAAACTGCGGGCTCCGTGCTTTGTGGGTCGGATTGCTCTGGCTTAGCCATGTACGATGGTAGGTGGTTAGAAGAGTGCTTACGAATATAAACCAATTTTTTTATGCACCGGTACTTATTTGTACAGGGGAGGTGGTTAGTTAGGCGTCTACAAAGTACTCCTATAAATAAACACTAATGTTTAAAAAAGGGAGGCGGCGTTTTGGGTCGTAGGTGCATCTGCACCCGTTAGGTAAAATATTTTAGTTTTTTTTCAATGTGTCAAAAAATTCCGAAAAAAATTCGGATATGCATCAACATTTTTAGTGCTAGCACAAAAAATTTCGCTGTGAAAAGACATTTTGTGCGACCTGTGCAAAAAAGACAAAACCATGTCTCGTACAAAAGTCTTTTGTAGCAATTCGTATTTGTCTTTTTTGAACTATCTCCATATTTATATTCTATTTAACCCGAAATGGATTTCCGTTAAAAAAGGTTTATTTTTCTAATTAATTTTTGTAAACATCCCATTGTACATGTCCTTAGTCGATGTGAAACTAAACGGCACGTTCCCTACTCCGCGCTGCGCGCCAGACGGGAGCTCCTATATATCGCTATGAGGCGATCGAATTTTGCAGCGTCGCCTGTTAGCGCTCCGAAATGGGCCGCTTTTGAGCGGCCCAATACAAAAAGGTCCATTTTTTATTTTCTGTTTGTTGTTTCTATTTTTACTATTAAATAGAATATAAATCTGAATATTTTTCAAATTGGAAATATTTTTTAAATCTGAACGTTCTTAAAATGTGAACAATTTTCAAATTTGAACATTTTAATATTTTGAACAAAAATTGAATTTTAAACATTTTTCAAAACTAAAAACAACTTTCAAGTGGACAATTTTCAAATTCGAACATTTCTTAAAATTGAATAAATCTTAATTTTGAATATTTTTCAAAGCTAAACAATTTTCAACATAAAATGCCGATGAACAGAAACTATTTGGAAGGATTTTAAAAGTGAACAGAAAATGTCGGTGAACAGAAACTATTTTGGAAAACGATTTTAAAAGTGAACAGAAAATGTTGGTGAACAGAAACTATTTTTGAACGATTTTTAAAGTGAACCGAAAAATGGCGGTGAACGGAAATTATGTTTGAACGATTTTTGAAGTGAACAGAAAATGTCGGTGAACGGAAACTATTTTTGAACAATTTTTGAAGTGAACAGAAAATTTCGGTGAACGGAAACTATTTTTGAACGATTTTAAAAGTGAACAGAAAATTATCAATGAACGGAAACTTTTTTCAAAAAGGGATTAAAAAATAATTTGAAAAATAAACAATTTTTGAATATGAACAAATTTTAAATTTGAATTTTTTTTGAAATATTTTTCAAAAATCATAAAAAAGTGAAAAAAATGAGTAAATACAAAGAAAACGAAAAATATAAAGAAAAACAAAAAAATAAAACTATGAAAATGAAAACAGAAACAGTAAAGAAATGAAAAAAGGAAAGAAAAAGAAAAACGAAAATAGAAAAAGGAAACAGAAAAAAATAAAGAGAAAAAAGAAAAATCGGCCAGATGGGCCGGCCCATATGTGGTTTCCTTCAGGCGACGCTGACGTTTCTAATCGCTAATGAGCGATATATAGGATTTTCCGCGCCAGACTCTATGGGGTCCGTAATCCGTATACCGAAGAGTGGCCGCTCTTTACGGCCCGTTTGTGGGCTAGACACTGAATAGCTACTGAACGAAGCGAGCGTCTTTTTTATCTATTTCTACATGCATTGTTCCACTCGGAAGATCAACACTGGGCTGGGTTTATGCTTTGAACAAGCGAATTTATGATGTGCTGGATGTACTTCGATTTTTTTTTTAGATTCTCAGGGAGCTCCTCCCCGATTTCATTTTAAAAACGAAACCATAGACGTTCAGTACAAAGTTTTTGAATCTAAGAGAACAGTAAAACTGCTCCTAGGCCAGCGGTTCTTTTCAATCTAGCAAAAATGTAGGACACGCCCTCGGCCTTCACGCTGCCAAACGAACTAGACAGCACATTTACAAAAGCCATACACTTAACTACATCATCCAGGAATCACAAACTAAAGCAACTCCTGTTTCCTCTTTTTAGTTCTTTCTCCTTCTTCCTTCTGACGGTTTTCAGCTTCTTTTCTCTCTTCACATCACCACATGGATATTGTTGCTATTGTCGGGGTGATTCTTCAGATACTCTGTCGTCGCCCTCCCCCATAAGGTGAAGTGGTTGTCGACGTTCAGGTTGCAATCCAGCCGAAGTCCACACACCTCAGCAGGAGTCCAGACGTTAACGATGCTCAGATCCTTGCCAGGAGCACCTCCATGAATTGCAGTACTTTTCCCTTCTCCAATTCATTGAGAGGGATAATCAACAGCTTCAGGTAAGAGTGAGCTAGTCGCCAGACCTTTTTAATATTAATCCAGGACCAACGATTAAGCACTATTCCATTTTTATTATTCCAAATGCTCCACAAAACAGCAGAAAAACTATATTTAGATGCATGTATCTAGTATTGCAGAGCCATTTGGTAGCTAAAGATTCAAAAACATTTATGAGGACACCAAAAACCTTATCAACTATGTCCCATATATTCCTAGCAACAACACACTCAAAAAAGAGGTGTGGGACTGATTCAATCACTTTGCAGAGATCACACACTCTAAGTTCTGGAATCCCTCTTCAGCTCAGGTTGTCTCTAGTCATTATTCTGTTTTTAGAAAGCAGTCAAAGGAATATTTTTATCCTGGAGAAGTTTTTAATCCCCACACAGCTGGCAAGTACACGGGGGTGACCCCCTAAAGTTAACTAGTGCATACATTGACTTGGAGGAATAAACTCAATTTGTTTCATATTGCCAGATCATTTGGTCCTCCTCCTCTGATAGCTCCAGGGACCTGGCAATACCTGGAATCTCAATCCATTGATAAATCATATCATCAGTAAGAGTCCTTCTAAAATCCGTCCTAATTTGTGTCCCATCCCTGAGATCGGCTAAAGTTTTAGTCTATTGATTAGCAATGCAGCATATCTCCCAATATTGAAACTTTACTGCTTTTGCTGCCCACATTACACCCTTCCAAAGGGTGAAAGGTTCTATGTCCTGACGGCACAACACATTTAGGTTCCTAGTATTATATTTGGCATCTTGAGAAAACATGCCAACACGGTAGAAACTACAGAAATTGCTCATCACATTTGCCCATTTCTGTATCCCTTGTTTCTCAACTAACGACTTCACTGTTACCGTTACTATTCTGTTTGGCTTCCACACGTCCACACATCCTTTTGCTAAGAATAATGGGGGTCCGATTAGACCAAGTTTAATAGTATAGCCAACTGCTGACAAATATGGAATTCTATGTCATATATAGTCAACCATATAACTAATATATATAATAGATAGTTATAAAAATGTGTTACTTTATTGAGACATGACTCATCTTACACTCTCACAATGTGCTTAGAACTCCATTCTCGATTGATCAATTGTGCGCCTATGTATGTAACACTCTTGGTGTCCTTCAGTAGCGAGATGTACCGTAGCTAGGCGTCCAACATCCGGGGTCAATGTACATTAGCCTAAAACTCATCACATGGTTTAGCTTAGCTGTTCTGAATAATTCACGGCGCATGCAGTAGGCAGCGACTAGTTCTTCAGTTGGACTGTTCTTCAGTTTGTTAACTAGTTTTCAGCTCAAGTTTCAGTTAGTGGAGAGCTGCGGGAAGTGGCGGTGGGATGGCATGGGAAGTGCGGATTGTGGCTCAGTTAGTTGCTTTGTAATCTCCTTCATAAGCTGAATAAAAGGAACAGAAAGGTCGCAAGTTTTATGCGACACCAAATCGCTCTCTCACTCTCAGTCTTCTCCTCTATTTTGCGGTGCAATTCTTCAGATAATATCAGAGTGTGGCAAGACAACATAGCCATCGAATGGATGCGTGCAGGAAAAACACGTACGGGAGCTAGCTAGCACACACCCGTCGCTTAGGTTGATGGTGGTTGTCAGACAGTGGTGAAGGACGGTCTAAAATTTAGGTATGGCGGAGTAAAAAACGTATACCATTGTTTAGATATAATCATTATGGCGCGGAGGGGGAGGGGGGCAATCGACCCCATCCCCATGGTAAGTGTAAAAATAATTTAATTTTTTATGAATATGTAAGTTTCAATTGTGTAAAGTAGTTAAAACTAATCAACAGGAATAGTTGTGTATTAAACTAATCAAATATCAGCAAGGTGCACTCTAGTCTCTAGGAAAGAACCGAGGTGGCCTAAAGCACAAATTAATTATATGTCATTAAGTTAAACTGAACTATCCTTTCAAATTCCGGATAAGAAAAATTCAGGGTCAATTTGTTGGATTGATTTCTCGCACTTAAAACATGTTGTATATAAAGTAGGGAAAAGACATATGTATGAGTATAATAAGTAAAAATATAAAAATTAGATTGATCTATGATAACACTTCTATTTGGTTAATAGATACTATAATACAGTCACATGTTCGACATCTTGTTCTTTTATTAGTTGCAACGAAGGAAACTCTTTGACATTTTATCAGAACATTAATCATTCGACATGTTTTGTTAAATGCAAAACAAGTTTTAAAAGAAAAAAATGAAAATATTCAAGAAAGAGAAGTTCTTAAAAATTTATGAAAATAGTTCATTTAAGCGATGATCAAAATCGGTGTTAATATAGTCTATAGCAATAGATGGTGGCCACACTGTAAAATAATCAAGAATTACCAGATGTCTTCATCTTTTCTTGATTTTCCCCCTTTTTGTTACCATTTCAGCAAAACTTAGAATTAATCTATCATTTTTTCACAAATTGACATTTTACAGGAGAGCTGTCAGCTATCATTTTTCCTGTTGAGTAAACATGTGTCCTCATATGTTCGAGAAAAACATTGACAGAACTAACACTGTTAAAATTTTAGATCAATAAAATATATAAATTCAAAGTATCGTAAAACGTAATTTATTATATACCTAAAGCTAACTGTGGCCTCCTCATAAACTGGCCAAAATACTCTCAGGTCCTACTTAAATACCCCATCTAGAACATTGATTAGCGTTCGGTTTTGTTAGATTGAGATTTACCTAGTGCGAAAAGAAAGAGTTGATTTCTGATTAGACTAAACCTACTCCCTCATTTCACTTCGGAATTGACTTTCTGTAGTGTTGGCTAAAACAAACACAACTTTAACATACAGAGTCCGTTTTTAACATACGACCACTCAAATTGTTCACAAAAAACACGTGCATCTGAATATTTCCGTCAAAAGTCAAGGTATGGCGGCTGCCCTACCTTGCCCTACTGGGAGCTCCGTCCCTGTTGTCAGAGCATAGTTGTCAGAATCATGATTCTATCATGCGATTCTACGACTTTACGACCCAAATTGAGTCGAACGATTCTACGATTTTATTAAATAGAATCTTAGATTTTACGATTCTGAAAGCAATGATCCTATGATTTGCGATCCTACCATAGAGGTTCCGATCCGACTCAGAATCACGATTCTGACAACTTTGTGTCAGAGTACAATCACAAAATTCTGATGCGTTTGTCGTACCTGCAGGAAAGACGTTCTTCACTTCTTACCCCTCGATGGATGCGTCTGTCGTACCTACGTCTAGTCCAGCCTTCTTCTCTCTGATTTTAACCTTCCTAATTTCAAGATTTTCACCAACACTTTAGCCAGTCCTACGTATTCGGTTGTTTTTTTCTCTTTTGATACCCATGCCAACTTGTCTCCACGCCCCAATATTAACGAGATAGGAAAGACTTAAAAGGACTAGAAAGAAATCATCTATACAAGATATTGGTGGATAATATTAGGTGATGAAAAAACTGGCGTATGTTTGGTACATTTGCCGCTACAAGCCTACACAGAATGATTTGAGTAAGCCAATTGTAATTCTATAAAAAATCAGTCAACCAACTAAAGCTATCAAGTTGGAAAATAAGAGCCCAACAGGGGAGTGCGGCGTTTTGGAGGCCGAGCTCCATGGAGCTCGGTTTTCAAAAAAAATTAAAACAGCATTGTTTTGTTTCAAAAAATTCTGAAAAAATTTATGGTCGTAGATAATATTGTGATCCACCACTGTGGAAATTTTCAATCAGAAATTCCTTGTATTCTGTTCTAGGAAAAAAAGAGAAATTTGCAGATCTGAATCGGTGAACAGTGCGCAATCTTAAAAATTTGAAATCTGGCCAGATTTCTCTTTTTTGCACAGATCAAAATATAACGAGTTTGTGGTTAAATTTTTTCACATTGATGGATCATAGTATTCTTCACCACTATGATTTTTTCATAATTTTTTGAAATGAAAATTTGCGGATTCGAATTTCTTTTGGAGACTCGAGCTCCATGGAGCTCGGGCTCCATTTGCACTTTCCGCCCAACAGGGCTGTTTGTAAGAAGATACGAGAGAGATGAAGTCCAATTGGATAAGCCGAGGGTGTAAATGTAAACACCACAACAAGCACCAGGGGCATATATGTAAGGCAGAGACCAACGCGAAAAATCTCAAAAATATTTGGACCATTTCTCGATTTGTGCTTGTCATTCTTGCGTAGGGGCCATGCTAATCTTCTCTATATCATGCAAATCATTGCACATGTAAAGTTAGATGTGAAATGAATTATAATCTTTGAATATTTAAGTTTTGAACTCTAACAATACGTGCATTGCACGTGCACGTTTACTAGTTTTATTGGATGTCCCCGAAGAGACGAGGTATTGTTCCGCGTGTCAGCTTATAAACCGGTTAGGAAGCTAGTCAGCAGGCTAAGTGGGACTAAACATTATGCTCCCTTCTCCGCGCTACTCACCAGAGGTGGTCGAATCTGCACGGATAAACACAAGCAGAGAGCCCATTGCAAGAGAGAATATTTAGTGATACAAGCCTTTAGGTGATACAATGCATTCAAGGAACATGAGTAAGAAAAAAACATTTTTAAATGTGTCAAAAAATTCTAGGAAAAATTGTGGATGTCCACCAGATATGTTTGTACAATATACCAAAATTTCAGTTTAAAATTCGAAATGAACAATGAGAAATAAAAAAGACAAATCTGCTATGAATAGTGTCACTCGTGTCACTAAAAGACAAAAGCAGAAAAATGCCACTATTCATAGCAGATTTGTCTTTTTTGTTTCTCAATGCTCATTTCAAATTTGTGGCTGAAATTTTTGGAGGTACTACAAACATATCGTATCAACACACACATTTTTTGGTAGATTTTTTTAAAACTTTTAAAATTGGTTCGAGCATTGTATCACCTAAGGGATCACTAGATTTTTTTTTTTTGAGCAGAAAAAAAGGACTTTATTCATTGATCAACACAGGTACACAGGAATCGATCCAAGGTTCAACAAACCAGGCATGGCGACCGGGGTGAGAGAGACAGAGCAGAACGAACCAGGTTATGAGCATCCTGGTTGCTCTCCCTGCTTTCAAAAACAAAAGTGATGAGAGGGAAAACTTTCTTTCTACTTTCTATCTCTCTAAGAATAGAGCTATAATGACACAAACTTCCTTCATTGATGTTCCGAATCACGTCCTTAGCATCCGAAGCAATCCTCATGCGAGTCAGATTGAGATCAGCTGCAAGTGCTAATGCTTCATTACAAGCCATTGCCTCCAGCGTTGCAGGATCCGTGATTCCTTCCACAACCAGAACTGAAGAGCCCATAAATCTTCCAGTTGCATCCCTGCAAACTGCAGCTGCTGCACCTGTGTTCTTTGTCTTTGCAACACCTCCATCAACATTAATTTTCAGACAATCATTTGGTGGGGGAATCCATCGTGGAGAGGGAGAATTGCTGTGACCGCGGGTCACCTTCTCTTGCTTTGCAGAAGCAGTTCCCAATTCTGAGATATAGTTTCTCACAAAACCCAGAATAGTGACAGGACTTTGAAATATCGACTCATGGATAGCCTTTCGTCGAGCAGTCCAGATCGCCCACAGAGTAATCAAAACAGTGGTAAACTCCTCATGGTTTACTGTCTCAATCAACTGAAAAATCCACTCCTTCGCATTTGTACAAGAGTTAACAGCCACATGTTCTGCTAACTGTTGTTCAGTTAAGGCCCAAACACACCTAGCCATAGTGCAGTCGAGTAATGAATGTCTCCAAGTATCATCTGCTGCATGGCACAACGCACACACTCTTGTGTTGCTCATATGTCGATGCTTCAAAATCTCCCGGTAGGTAAAGAGTGGTTAGCAAGGCGCCAGGCAAAAACCTTTACCTTCGAAGGAACCTTAGTTTTCCATAATGATGTCCAAGCACGGTCCTGTATAGCAGAACTGGAACTTTGTCTTCCCTCCAACCAATCTTCTCTTGCTTTCTTTGTAACTATCATCATTCGGTAGGCTGATCTGACCGAGAACACACCTGACTTTTCATGATGCCAGGCCCAAAAATCATTGTGGTGTGATGTGCTAAGGGGTATAGCACGAATTGCATCTACGTCCATTGGCAGGAAATTGTTTTGGAGAGCCTGAATATTCCATCTACACAAAGGGGCATTGATCAATTCAGCTACTGTAGTAGCTGGTTCAGCTAATTTAGCAACATATGGCCTAAGTCTCTCCGTTCTAGGGATCCAGTTTTGGCTCCAAATATTAGTATCTTGACCATTACCAATTCTTCGGATCAGTCCACATAAGAGTATTTCCCTTCCTTCTAAAATTGAGCGCCATACCTGTGAAGGCCTTGAACCTAATTCAGCAGTAGTAATATCATCATTAGGATAATAAACAGCCTTTAAGACTCTGGCACTCAGTGTCTCTGGGTTCATCAATAACCTCCATGCTTGACGTGCCAACAAGGCTAGATTAAAAATCTCAATATCTCTAAACCCCAAGCCTCCCATGTACTTGGGCATTACCATTACATCCCATGATACCCAATGAGGCTTCCTTTGTCCCTGCTTACTACCCCACCAGAAGCTTCGGATCAATGAGTTGATTTGCTGACAAATGCCTCTTGGTAATTTGAAACATGCCATTGAATAGACTGGGATAGCTTGTGCAATGGCTTTTATAAGCACTTCCTTTCCTCCAAAGGACAAAGTTTGCTCAATCCAACCTAAGGGATCACTAGATATTTCCTCCCCGTGAGAGAATGCAAGCCTGAGGTTCTATAAGCCCACTACATAACATAACGAAGCGTTATGGGCCGTTGGTCTCCATGCAAGATTTGCGTTCTCCGTTATCCCAGAAAAGCATTTCCTTGTTCTCAAAAAAAAAAAACATTTCCTTTTTGCGAATATGAGAGGAACATTTTGACGCACATCATCATGGTCTGTGTATCTGTCATGTAGAAAAGAGAGGTCTGTAGCTCTGTGCCTTAACACCTCGACCCGGCAATGAGGCCGCGGATCAACCCAGACATACAGAAATTGCTCATCATTTTTGTGTTCATCATTCAAGTTGATGAAGCAGGATTAGATACGTAAGTATGTATAGGTTGCGAAGAGAAATTTACTAATACAGTAGAATTTTAGCCCATCTCATGTACTCATTACTATCTTTTCTTTTGATAAACACCCATGCCACATTGTCTCAGAGGCACTGATGCGATATGATAACTGAAAATCAAATCAGATCAGATAAAATCAAATCAGTCAAGGCGCGCACCCGCTAATTTCGAGCAAGTTGAGTGCCTGCACATACAATTCAGTGAGATAGTCTATAGCACTAGCAGCTAGCTAGCTAGTGTTTCCCATCCGTCTCTTTGTTTGGCTTAATTTCAGTCATCAGATCACTTGAATACTCCAGGACAAACCTTTCAAATCTTCCATGACAGAGACGCTTGAGGAAATCAGCGCCGAGTCAGCGACCGATAGCCTGATCTCAACAGTTCGATCTTTCGATCGAAGTCGACGACTCAGACGAAAGCCAACGACAGATTGAAGCTTATTTTATCGCCCAATCGGTGTAGACAGTGTAAGACACTATCCGAACAGCAGCCAGAAAAAGGAAGCCTAGTGTTCCTGCTTTGTTGTGGAAGGTAGAGGAGGATATGTTTTTCTCTGCTATTACTAACATCGTTCATATCTTTAAGACTCTAATAATGTGCTGCGTGGCATCATCTAGACCTATTTATGCAGCAGAGCTATGCATATCTCTTCGACTAGGATATACTTTGATTTCTTGATCGTATCATGATATTGCTTTTGTTCTACTTGCTTGATTACTAGTATAAAAAACGTTATCAGATATAGAGCAGTCTGGAGCTATCTGGATACCCATCGATGCATCATATATACAGTAGCTACTAAATGAGAAACGGTGTGATGTCCGTGTAAAATGCGACCGCGTTTCAAGTCCGTGATACTGAGTGGAAATCCCCCTTGTCTGTACTAAGCAGGATCGGAAGACACCTCTACACCAGCATGCTGGTGATTTGGTTACTGCATAAGCTAGTTTAGGACATAAACTCCGACTCTCCGAGGGTTCAATGGAGAATGTGCGACTATCGCAAATTCGTCCCTCAACTATACACCACGTTCAGTTTCCAACAATAATCAAAATTGACCAAACATGTTCCTCAAGAATCTGTTATGCGGAAACCCACTTTGGCAACCGGGTGCATATGCACCCGGTATTTAAAAAGCGAATTTTGAAATGTCAAAAAATTATGAAATAAAATATCGTGAATACAAGTTCACATTTTATGTGTTCAAAAAGTCGTTTAGTGAAGTTTTGATATTTTTTGTGAATTGTGTAAAATGAGAAAAAAAGTCTCGTGAGAAGACTTATTTTAGCATCAAAATTTGTCTTTTTTATATAGGCCACAAAAATGTGGGTTTTCCGCGAAACGACTTCGTGAACATATAGGATGTTAGGTTCTATGCAAGAATATTTTTTACAATTTTTTTAACATTTTGAGACACGTCTAAAAATATTTTTAAATATCGGATCATTTGCACATTTATACCCGAGAGCCAAAACGCGACCCTCTGTTTTGTCTCATCTTGATCCTTTTCTCTATGTGACACGTCACATGTGGCATTCTGACTCAGCAAGTGGATGGGACTTGACAACATCATTGACGGCTCAACACACTAGAAATGGGTATTTATATTTGTCAAAATAATTTCAGTGTAAACATAATTTTGACAATATGATTTTTTTTTACCATGGTTGTCTTGTCCCACGAAACAGGCTTTCGCTCCGCTTTATAAATAAAGCCCAACCGGCCAAACGGATACATAGTGGAGGGGAAATCCCCATACAAGCAAGTCAAAAAGAAAAACGACAAAAGAGATGGAAGCAAGCCACCAACTCAAAGCCGAGCATGAAACAGGAGATGCCACACCTAACGAGATGCGACCTAGACTACCGAACAAGAGCGAAAATGCGCCTCCTTGGAAGACCACCGGGACCCGACGCACCAACCACATCAAGCTATCGTCGGAGAGGGCCGCCTGCCCTCTCGCTCCGGGCCGTGGAGCGCCGATCCCGCCAACAGATAGCGAGAACCGAGGATGGTGACATCATGGGCACGTGTAAAAGATAGGAGGCCAACGAAACCACTCTATGCTGGAGCCGAAGAAGCTTCATGCCAGGATGATGACTCCATCGTGTTGCACCCGAATGGGACTTGAGCTCCCCAACAACGCCCCCAAGAGGGTAACGACGCGATGCGCCGCCGCTGCCGAGCCCGCACCAACGAGCTAGGGTTTTCACCCGGAACCCAATCACGGGTAGGATACCCAAAACGACGCCCCCAAGGAGGTAATGACACCCGAAGGCACCACCGTCGCCGGCGCCAACGCGCGGAGCTTTCGCTCGGATCCTCAACCGTGTCATCCAAGAAACCAAGGCGACGACACGACCCGAGGGAAGGGTCACCTTGCCAACATGAGGCCTCCATCTCTTGACTACGGAGCCGCCGCCGCCAGCGCCACGCCAACACCAGGATCACCCGCTGCCAAACCCCTCGCCATCCACAAAGCCAAAGGGAGGGCCACCACCGCTACGATGTTGCCTGCCGAAAAGCACTCACGTAGCCTCTCCTTCCAGGGCCGCCGCCCCGGCGTCCCGGACCGTCCACCCACCATCGCATGAGAACAAGGATGTCGTCACTGGAGAGGGGACGAAAGGCTGCCCCTTCCACCCGGAACGAGCTCGCTGGTACGCGCGAGGCCATGGGCACGGGAGCCAGCTTTCCAGGCAGATCTGGGCAGGGGGAAGCCACCGGCGGCCGCCTGCCATGCCGAGGCCTTCTGTTTGCACAGCACCGGGGGACCCTCCCCCAAGCGCCCCAGCCACCCATCCGCTCCGTCCGCCGGACCTCCTCGTGCACCCCTGCCGTCGCCACCAGCCGCAATGGCTCGCCTCCAGCAACAAGCAACCACGCCCCCACGAGAGAGAGAGGGAGCAGCCACGCCGGCCGAGATCCACCGCGCCGCCCAGAGCCGTAGCCCTGCGGACCGGAGGAGGACCGCGCCGGCCACCGGCAGCCAGATCTGAGCCGAGCCAAATCCGGCCACTGCCGCCCCAGATGCCACCACCCGCGAAGCCCTCCACGCGCGACGACCAACGCCCGCGACCTCCGCCGCCGATGCCCGCCTGCGCGCCGACGCACCCCTCGCACGCGGGCCGTCTCCACTCAGCGCCGCCAGCCCGCGCTCACCACCACCGAACGGGAGGAGAGAAGGCCCCGCCGCCGCCGACGCCGCCGGGCTTCGCCCGCCAGCGCGCTCCGGCGACGGCGAGGGGAGGGGAGTGAGGAAGGGGGAGGCTGCTCCGGTGGTTAGGGTTTCTCCCCCGGTCGCTCGCGGGAGCGACGCGGGAGAGCGGGAGAGGAGTCAATCAGGGAGCGACCCACCATGGTTGTCTTGTCACACTACCAAAGCCCTGTTACGGCATGTCTAGTCATATGCATGACTCAAGGGCCCACCTGGGTTACCCAACGTTCAGTTGGTACAGTCCGGAGTTTCGAATGAAGCCTCGTGACACAATAAAGTCAAACCACGAGTTCCACTCATGTATTGACCTAGAGCTGTACTCAAAGAGTACCTATTCGGAGGGAAATACACCACCATCTTACCGCGTGTATAAAAGGAAAGACCAAGACTCAACAATAGCACAGAGTTCTTTCTCCACGGAAGCACAATCGTAAAAGGCTGCAAAAGCCCATAGTAATTTAGATCGCTTCACGGGTAGAAAGCTCGAGGCTCGACGCGGGCTCGCCAAGGCTCGGCCTCTGAATGGCTCGGCTCGGCTGGGCTCGGAGGATGAACGTGCCAAACCCAAGCCTCTATCCAAATTCGTGAAGCTCGTCAAGCTGACTCGGGGAGGCTCGCAAGCCAGCTTGAAGGCTCAGTGGACAGAAAAGTTCAATATTGCATGTTAAATTTTACAATGTGATTGTGAAACAATACTTATTATATTTTGTAAATAATGAAATTATCGAACATATATGTTTTTTCCTCGAGTAAAAACACATAAACACTATTGGTGGATTTGTGTAGGCTTCATTCCATCGAACGAATAAATCAATGAGGAATTTTGGCATGGAAAATTCATTAGTACGGGAGTTAGAGAGAGAGAGAGAGAAATTTGCTCTTCGCACAAGCCTGCACATCGAGAACACTCCAACTGGGCACCCTTTGCTCGTCGTCCTTTATGCGCCGCCGGAGGGCATCCTGATATGCCACTCGATGCTACTCGTCGGCCGTCGTACACATGCCTACTCTTTGCACCACCGTGTTTGGAAATACTTGGGATCCTCTGGAAACTAGGCTCGTAAGCCTACCAAGATCATCTCGATCAAGCCAAGCCCAAGCCATGTTCCAAAAAAAATTACTCGATCCGTCCCAAAATATAAGGCGCGCTATTATTATGCTGGTCTTTGATGCTCAACTTTGACCAATAATATATAATAAATTATAAAGATTGAGAGTCTGTAAATGGTATTGTTGGATTCGTCTTGCAAAATTCTTTCATTTCATATATCTACATGCTAATTTTGTGGACATATTACACTACGGGGGAGCACGACGTTGCTGTGTGCTTGGGTCTTTCCCGTGTGCCAAATATCGGGCACACGGCAACGTCTATCTTTGCCGTGTGCCGCACACGGTAAAGAATAACACACGGTTTTGAAAGCAAAATAACACACGGCAAAGAATGGCACACGGTAAAGAAAGACACACGGTAAAGAAAGTTGGCCGATTTTCATTTTTTTTTCTAGTTTTACTATATCTATTTGTAATAAAGATATGACTATCCCCATTGCATAGTTTGTGATAATGTGCTCATATTTGGCACATAGGTGTAGCTTAGTATGATAAACAATGTTAACGAACAAAGTTTTTTCGAACGAATTTTATAAATATCATTTTTCATTTTTTAAGTGTCAAAAATGACTTTTTTTGTGAAGCAAGTACAAAAAATATGGTGCAAAATGGCTCCCATCCAATTATCACACAAAGTAGTCCATATTTGATGAATAATCCCCAAATATTAGGAATTTTCTTGCTTTCTACCTAATTTCGCACATTTAAATGACTTTATGTCGATTTTCGGAAAGTAATTCAAATTTGAACTACAAGTGTGTGATAGTTTGCTCTGAATTTTTTTTTAAAATCATTTTAAGGTACAAAAATAGTGATTATTTCACAGAACCATCGATAGTTTTAATTAATTTGACATTTTCAACGAATAGCCTTGCTCGCCATTTGGGCCGTTTTTTGAGAAAACTCAAATAAAATGAAGAAAACACCGAAAAAAGAAATCATTCCGCATGGAGTCCTCTTATGTGTACTAGTTGCTAGAAAAAATCATAAACTTAATTTTTGACAATTTTTCGAAAAGAATCCTTAACAAAAATGTCTATCATCTATAAACATGTATAGGTTTCAAGCCAAACGACCAAGATATGACCGTCCCCGTTGCATAGTTTGTGATAATGTGCCCATATTTCGCACATAGGTGTATATTGGTATGATAAACAATGTTACCGAACAAAGTTTTTTCAAACGAATTTTATAAATATCATTTTTCATTTTTTAAGTGTCAAAAATAACTTTTTTTGTTAAGCAAGTACAAAACATAAGGTGCAAAATGGCTCCCATCCAATTATCACACAAAGTAGTCCATATTTGATGAATAATCCCCAAATATTAGGAATTTTCTTGCTTTCTACCTAATTTCGCACATTTAAATGACTTTATGTCGATTTTCGGAAAGTAATTCAAATTTGAACTACAAGTGTGTGATAGTTTGCTCTGAATTTTTTTTAAAAATCATTTTAAGGTACAAAAATAGTGATTATTTCACAGAACCATCGATAGTTTTAATTAAGTTGACATTTTCAACGAATAGCCTTGCTCGCCATTTGGGCCGTTTTTCGAGAAAACTCAAATAAAATGAAGAAAACACCGAAAAAAGAAATCAATCCGCATGGAGTCCTCTTATGTGTACTAGTTGCTAGAAAAAATCATAAACTTAATTTTTGACAATTTTTTTATCGTTCACCAAAGGAACAAAACAAAGCAAGAAAACAGAACACTCTTTGCCGTGTGCTAGGTGTTAGCACACGGCAACGATTGCGGTCTTTTGATTGGCTGAGGCCGTTTCACGCGGATTGCCATACTGGACCGTTGGATCCTGCAAGATCCAATGACTCACTCTTCTTCCCTTATCCTCTCTGCTATTTTCCTGTACCTTCCCGTGGCCACTCATGCCTTATCCATTCCCTCTCCCTGCCCCCGTCTCCTCTGCCAATTTCCCCTCGCCGGCATCCACCCCCACCACCGCGTTGGTACGCCGCTCCCGCTCCCCCCGTCTCCTCCGCGTGGGTTCTTTAGTGCTTCATAGGCTTCTTACTTACCTCACACTCCTGTTTTCCTGCAGCGGTTGGTGTCTCTGGCGGGCCGTGTTGGGAATATGCCCTAGAGGCAATAATAAAATGGTTTATTAGCATATTCATGTTTATGATAATAGTTTATTATCCATGCTATAATCTTATATATTTACTAATTGGAGGCACCAAAGGAGGCACCACGTTAATCCTCACGAATTAACAAACTACTTCCGTCCGATATTCCTCTCATTCATTAATTAATAGCCTTTGGATTAAATAACTGAACGCAGGACTCCAGTTTCTCCACGCGCGTACCTCCCTAGCGCTCAAAGCCTAAAACCAATCTTTCCCTAGCGCCGCCGCATGTATGATGCTGCCGCCGGACGTTGATTTCACCAGCCAGCGATCGGGAAACATCAATCTCGAGTTACTTTGCCCGCCCTAATCCATCGCTTTAGCATCAGCAAATATTGCATCCGTCCTCGAGTTGATTGACTAAAGAGGTACGATCCAGTATAGCATGTCATGCTGTTTCCGATCGTGTTCCTCTCCCAATTCGCATAATGGAGCTGTGTACGATTAATTATCGGATGGAGATTGGAACTTCTCCCGGCCGGCCGGCCGGCCGATCGCGACTTTTTCCTAGCCCTACAAGATTTTAGCCTTTCAGGTACGGTAGGATTTGGGTTTGCTGCATGCCATCTCAGTCAGATTTATTTCTTTCTTCCCTGAATTAATAACAGCTCTCGGTTAACAATGTTCTTTTGGGGAATCAACGTCAATGAAGATACGAGAGCTGATCGTTGTAGGTGAAGATAGGGGAGGATGGCAAAACATCAAGAGGATTAGCCCGCACGCTTCTGATGACGGCGATGACAACGTCTCCTGGCACACTGAACGGAGATCAATAATGCACAAGTAATATCAACCATGTTTGCACCAAGTTTTGCTGGTACTAAATCCATCATTGCTCATATTCCTGTATGCAGTTTGGCATAATAGCTAGGTCTTTCAGTTTACGAGCTGTCTCTTATTTGTGTTTACAGTAGTTCTCTATGGTTTCCTTATTCCAGCGATTACATTTAGTGAAACAACCATCTACGTGCTGAGCGTTGCTTATCCTTAAGATCAGAACTGAGTCCGATAAATTTTCCTTGGTGATTATGTATAGAGATACTACAGAGTAACATTTGGTACACAGGGAGTAATTGCCATGCTGCACATTGCACTTCCCGCCCTATGCATGTTCCAGGACAAATTTTCTTCTCTACTGATCAATCCAGTCAGCCTTGCTTTGTATTAACCTTTTCAGACTGTCTAAGATGGCTGTCAGTAACCAACCAATTGTTGCCATGCAAGAAGAACTGAAAAGTGATACTCTACGCATGGACTCACGTTATGGTGGAGATCCGAATTTGGTTTGCTGAGCTGACAACCTTCTGGGCTTCGTTGTTGTACAATGGTCCAATTACTGCTGATAACCAAATTCTTCAAACTTAATCGAGAAATATGCCAGTGGAAAAAAAAGATTTATCTATTCATTGTCAGACCTAACGTAATTTACCAAATAATGAATATATTTTTGTTCTTCTAAGGATAAGTACTTCTTGTATGCAGTTTGGCATAATAGCCAGGTCTTTCAGTTTACGAGCTGTCTCTTATTTGTGTTTACAGTAGTTCTCTATGGTTTCCTTATTCCAGCGATTACATTTAGTGAAACAGCCATCTACGTGCTGAGCGTTGCTTATCCTTAAGATCAGAACTGAGTCTGATAAATTTTCCTTGGTGATTATGTATAGAGATACTACAGAGTAACATTTGGTACACAGGGAGTAATTGCCATGCTGCACATTGCACTTCCCGCCCTATGCATGTTCCAGGACAAATTTTCTTCTCTACTGATCAATCCAGTCAGCCTTGCTTTGTATTAACCTTTTCAGACTGTCTAAGATGGCTGTCAGTAACCAACCAATTGTTGCCATGCAAGAAGAACTGAAAAGTGATACTCTACCCATGGACTCACGTTATGGTGGAGATCCGAATTTGGTTTGCTGAGCTGACAACCTTCTGGGCTTCGTTGTTGTACAATGGTCCAATTACTGCTGATAACCAAATTCTTCAAACTTAATCGAGAAATATGCCAGTGGAAAAAAAAGATTTATCTATTCATTGTCAGACCTAACGTAATTTACCAAATAATGAATATATTTTTGTTCTTCTAAGGATAAGTACTTCTTGTATGCAGTTTGGCATAATAGCCAGGTCTTTCAGTTTACGAGCTGTCTCTTATTTGTGTTTACAGTAGTTCTCTATGGTTTCCTTATTCCAGCGATTACATTTAGTGAAACAGCCATCTACGTGCTGAGCGTTGCTTATCCTTAAGATCAGAACTGAGTCTGATAAATTTTCCTTGGTGATTATGTATAGAGATACTACAGAGTAACATTTGGTACACAGGGAGTAATTGCCATGCTGCACATTGCACTTCCCGCCCTATGCATGTTCCAGGACAAATTTTCTTCTCTACTGATCAATCCAGTCAGCCTTGCTTTGTATTAACCTTTTCAGACTCTCTAAGATGGCTGTCAGTAACCAACCAATTGTTGCCATGCAAGAAGAACTGAAAAGTGATACTCTACCCATGGACTCACGTTATGGTGGAGATCCGAATTGGTTTGCTGAGCTGACAACCTTCTGGGCTTCGTTGTTGTACAATGGTCCAATTACTGCTGATAACCAAATTCTTCAAACTTAATCGAGAAATATGCCAGTGGAAAAAAAAGATTTATCTATTCATTGTCAGACCTAACGTAATTTACCAAATAATGAATATATTTTTGTTCTTCTAAGGATAAGTACTTCTTGTATGCAGTTTGGCATAATAGCCAGGTCTTTCAGTTTACGAGCTGTCTCTTATTTGTGTTTACAGTAGTTCTCTATGGTTTCCTTATTCCAGCGATTACATTTAGTGAAACAGCCATCTACGTGCTGAGCGTTGCTTATCCTTAAGATCAGAACTGAGTCTGATAAATTTTCCTTGGTGATTATGTATAGAGATACTACAGAGTAACATTTGGTACACAGGGAGTAATTGCCATGCTGCACATTGCACTTCCCGCCCTATGCATGTTCCAGGACAAATTTTCTTCTCTACTGATCAATCCAGTCAGCCTTGCTTTGTATTAACCTTTTCAGACTCTCTAAGATGGCTGTCAGTAACCAACCAATTGTTGCCATGCAAGAAGAACTGAAAAGTGATACTCTACCCATGGACTCACGTTATGGTGGAGATCCGAATTTGGTTTGCTGAGCTGACAACCTTCTGGGCTTCGTTGTTGTACAATGGTCCAATTACTGCTGATAACCAAATTCTTCAAACTTAATCGAGAAATATGCCAGTGGAAAAAAAGATTTATCTATTCATTGTCAGACCTAACGTAATTTACCAAATAATGAATATATTTTTGTTCTTCTAAGGATAAGTACTTCTGAACATTCATATGCTTATTTTTTCTTAACTATTTTGTCATGCGAGTATTGCAGCAACTGAATCAAATTTTGATATATTGTAGAGCCATCAAGTACTAACTACCTACCATTTTCTTATTCTCCATGTCCTGTAATCATTGTTGAATAAATTGGATGGATAATCCCCATTTTTTGCTGCAGAGAACCACGGCGTTTAATCACGTAGAAAAATAGAATATCAGCCAATTAGGGGCATGCTATTTCTGTGACAAGTTTTACTTCAGAGGAGGTGCATATTGGTACCCTTTTAGTCGATCTATTTTTGTTCTTCGAAGGATAAGTACTTCTGAACATTCATATGCTTATTTTTCCTTACCTATTTTGTCATGCGAGTATTGCAGCAACTGAATCAAATTTTGATATATTGTACTGAGCCATCAAGTACTAATTACCTACCATTTTTCTTATTCTCCATGTCCTGTAATCATTGTTGAATAAATTGGATGAATAATCCCCATTTTTGGCTGCAGAGAACCACAACGATTGATCACGTAGAAAAAATAGAATATCAGCCAATTAGATATGCAAGCTATTTCTGTGGAAAGTTTTACTTCAGAGGAGATGCATATTGGTACCCTTTTACTCGATCTACTTATAATTTTACTCCTTCGCATTACAAATTATAAGCCTGGTAGCAAAAGTATTTACTCGGCTACATCTCATATATCCCAATATTTTGGTTTCTCATATATGCTTAGGTTTTCGTTCGCCGACAATGGATATTAGTGTGAAAATCTTAACTGATTCTCCTAGATTATTCTCGCACGTAACAACCAGTGGATTCTTCCCTACAATAATTTAAGTTCTAAAATGAGCTGTAAATTTGGCACCCCCAAAATCTTGAATTCCACTATAAACGTGTTTGATCAACGACGATGCATCGATGGAGACTAGGACGATGAATCGATGGAGACACTGCTATGATGCAGTCATCAAGAGAGGTCATGCATCATCTCATGTGGTCTTACCATCCATGGAGTTTGGTACGTTCTGAATTTTTGTCTAATTGCATCCTCATCGAATTTTCTGGTGCGCGCATGTATTAGAGGGACAGGGATGCACCACGAAGGGAACGAATATTCAGTGCCAATTTAAGTAAGAAAATGCAATTTTTAATGTATTATCTGGAATATACTTCCGTACATGCACCAAATTATGTACGCTTCCTACTGTTCTTTGGTCTAAATTGTTTTGTCACACTGCCTCTTACACTGTCTATGCAGGTACATCATTAAATCGTTGCATGCAGTTAAATTTTTGACTCTCTTCATATGTGCCTCTTGGATGGGACGAATAGGGAACATATAACTTCGTAGCTTCTTTCGTGACATGCTTTTGCAATTATATGGCCAGCTAAGAATGCTTTCCTGACTTGGTGAGTTGACAAAGAGGCAGACGTTTGATGACAAGGCGAATACGGTGAAAGGAATTTTGGGATGGGTGTCCCCGGTGGAAGGGACATAAATAAAATATTTAAGTGCTTCATCAATATTTACTCATATCGAAAACTAAATAATGTTGCAGAAGACCATGATGCATATACACTGAGAAAAGATAGATAGTTCTCAACCTGGATACAAATGTCTACTTGCGTATGATAGTATTGTTGGCACTTATCAAAGGAAACACAAATGTTTCCATACACAATGGTATCGAAAAAGTTAGGGTGTTTAAAGCAATAAACATTCACGGCTTATCACAAATCTTTTGTATGCATCCCTCATGCATTTTCGGCCAAAACTAAGTAATATGTTGCTCAAATACCTAGCCCGTGCAGGTGCACGGGTTGATGACTAGTTGTATTAATTGGAAACATAATACATGTGTGGAATATAAACAAACAGGTGTCCCTAGTAAGCCTCTACTGGACTAGTTCGTTAGTCAAGAGATGGTTAGAGTTTCCTAACCATGGACTTGTTATAGTCACTTGATAACGAAGTCATATCATTAGGAGTAATGATGTGATGGACAAGACCGATAATAAAGAGTTGCAATTGATCGTGTCACACAAGTTTCATTGCCAACACTTTTAGTATGCCAAGTATAGTTTCCTTAGACCATGAGATTATGTCACTCCCGTTTACCGGAGGAATACTTTGTGGACATCAAACGTCACTTCGTAACTGGATGATTATAAAGGTGGCTTTCAGGTATCTCCGATGGTATTTGTTGGGTGACATGAATCAAGACTGGGATTTGTCCTTCCTTGTGACGGAAAAGATATCTCTGGGCCCTCTCGGTAATATAGCATCAGAAAGGTTGCAACCATGTGATTAAGTGGTAATCACGGAGATCCTATATTATGGACGAGTAAAGAGAATTTGCCAGGTAACGAGATAGAACTAGATATGGAGATATCGACGATCAAATCTCGGGCAATTAAATATCGGTGAGACAAAGGGAATCGTATACGAGATTAAGAATCTCCGGCATCGTGGTTCAATCGATAAAGAACTTCGTTGAATATGTAGGAGTCAATATGGGCATCCCGGTCCCGCTGTTGATTATTGATATGATCATGTCTGCATGTTCTCGAACCCGTAGGGTCACACACTTAACGCTCCGATGTAGCTAGGGTTAGTGATGAGATATTTTGATGGAATGAACGAATGGTGATTCGGAGTCTCGGATAGGATCCCGGACGTCACGAGGAGTTCCGGAGTGGTCCGGAGAATAAGATTCATATAAGGAAAGTGGTTTCCGGAGGTATCGGAAAAGTTCCGGAATATTCAGCGGGGTACCGGAAGGTTCTGGAAGGTTCTAGAAGAGTCTAGAAGTGGAGCCCATATCGTATGGACCCACATGGGACAAAGGGGGTGCAGCAACCATGTGGGGTGCGCACCACCCTAAAGCCCACATGGGCCTAGCCGGCCAAGCAAAGGCCAAGGGGCCCAAGTGGGGGGCACACCCACTTGGGGGCCAGGAAAGGGGGGGCCGGCCAGCCCTCCCCAAACCCTAGCCGCCCCACTATATAAGGAGGAGAGGGTAGGGGGTGCGGCACACCCTTGGCTGCCCCTCATCTTGCCCTAGCCGCACCCCTCCTCCACCCTTGCCCTAGCCGCGCGCCATCTCTCCCCGGAAGGGCTGCCGCCGCCTAGACCTCCACCTCTAGCCGCACCACCCCTTTGCCCTAAAGGGCTGCTGCGCCTTCTCCTCTCCCTCTCCTCTTGCTTGGCTTGGCGAAGCCATGCTCGTGGAGATCATCTACACCATCAACGCCACCACAACGTCGTGGTGCCGAGATCCATCTAGCCATCTCCACCTTGCTTGCGGGATCAAGAAGGAGGAGATCTACATCGAGCCGTACGTGTGGATACCGCGGAGGTGCTACCCCTTGTGGCACTTCGTCGGATTGGACTTCGAGGAAATACATCTCCTCGCGACTAGATGAGTCTAGTTGCGGGGATCGACTAGCCAACCCCTGCACTGACAAACGTGTTTGTTTGATCTTCAAGGGTAAGAGATTGGATCTCATCTTCGCTACCTCCATCTAGTAGGTCTAGATCCTTGGGGTTTATCCGCTTGCTGCGTAGGAAAATTTTTGTTTTCTATGCTTGCGACCCCATCAGTGGTATCAGAGCCTAGATCTATTCATAGATGTTGGTGCGATTAGAACACAAGTGTTGTGGGCGTTGATATTTTATGTTGCTACCTTCTCGCGTGCACTTTGCGTCTTTGCGGTATTGTGAGATGAAGCGGCCCGGACCAACCTTACTCGTCCACGCACGAGAGACCCGGTTCCACGATTGACATGCAACTTGTTTTGCATAAGTGGCTGGCGGGTGTCTGTTTCTCTTGATTTAGTGAAGATGCAATTTTCAATGGAAGGCCCTTTCAAAAGGATGAGTAAATAAGCAACTACTATATCATCGTTGTGGTTTTGCGTAGAAAAGAACGGTTCTATCTCGTTGACCCAAGCCACGTAAAATTTACATAAACAAAGTAGAGGACGTCTAACTGTTTTTGCAGAGGGGGTCATGTGATGTGGTATGGCCAATATGTGATTTGTGATAATGTATGCAATGATCATGTTTGTAATCTTTCACGACTTGCATGTCGATGAGGTACGGCAACCGGCAGGAGCCATATGGTTGTCTTTTATTTTATGTGACCTGCGTGTCATTGAATCACCATGTAATTGCTTTACTTTATTGCTAAGAGTAGCATTAGTTGTAGTCGCAATAGTTGGTGGACAACCATGGTGATGGCGCCACGATGATGGAGATCATGTCGGAGATGGAGATCATGCCGGGGTGCTTTGGAGATGGAGATCAAAAGCATAAGAAGAAAGGCCATATCATATCACAATTATGAATTGCATGTGATGTTAATCCTTTTATGCACCTTATGTTATGCTTAGATGTGATCGCGACGGTAGCATGATAAGGTGATCTCTCACGTTAATATCAAGATGTGTTCTCTCCTAGTATGCACCGTTGCGAAAGTTCGCGTTTCGAAGCACCACGTGATGATCGGGTGTGATAGATTCAACGTTCACATACAACGGGTGTAAGCCAGATTTACACACGCGGAAATACTACGGTTTCCTTGACGAGCCTAGCATGTACAGACATGGCCTCGGAACACAAGAGCCGAAAGGCTAAACACGAGTCATATGGATGATATGATCAACATGGCGATGTTCACCATTGAAGCTACATCATCTCACGTGATGATCGGTTGTGGTGTAGTGGATTTGGATCGTGTGTCACTAAACAACCAGAGAGATGTTGAGTTTAGTGGGAGTTCATTAAGATGAACTAAAATTATCATAAACAAAAGTCCAGATGTCTTTGCAAAAATCCTTGTAGATCATGGCGACTACGGTAGTCTGTTCGTTGCTGAAAACTGCGTCTCGATGGGTCATTTTTTAAGTGGTACCTGCGTCTGAGAGAAGTCCTACACACCAATGCTCAGCTCTACGTGCTAGAAGAACCAATAGGAGATAAACCTAAATATTTCTGCAAGCGATGAAGAGTACATGGAGTGGTTTTGAACCACCTACTTGAAAGTCAAGTGGATGATGTGCACCTTCATGAATTCTGACCTAAGTAGACAATTCAAGAACTTGATTGCAATGGAGATTGTTGATGAGCTGAAAAATAGTTTTTCAGCACAAGTTAGAATTGTAAGGTTCGAATGTCTGAACGGTTTTCTTTCACTCAAGATGGAAGAGAACACTTGCTTGGAACAACACCTGAGGATAATGCATGAGATACATCATCGTCTAGTGCTTGTTTGGAACCACGAGATGAATGACGGTTTCGCGATAGGGGGTGATACGCTAGCTTCTCCCCAGCTTCAAGAATGTCGGAGACTAGGTCATGGGAAGGGATTTGATCACTTTCTGTGAGTTTGTGTCTCGGCTGCGTCATGTCAAAGTGGAACCCATAGCAAGAGAAGTTGACAAGCAGAAAGTATATATTGATATACATGTTATAAGTGTTTAAGTCCAAATTGCAATTGTGGCGGTTCCGATAAGTATTTGATACTCATTCTGTTTTATGAAAACAGAACCTGCTGCTTGAGATTTGCATAAAGGATATGGGAAGACGTTGTGGAATAGTGGCAATCAAGAGTTGATGCTGGCAACGATCTGTCTCTACATTTATCATTTGGATTAGAGGATTTGAATAAGTTTGTAATCGAATTAAGTGTGATTTTGATTAGTGTGTCTTGCG
>QRDG01000082.1:0-97097 GCA_012064385.1 Puccinellia tenuiflora
TTAGAGTTGTAATCCTAGTCTATCTCTCCTAGTTCCCTTAGCCCCCAAGTCTTCTCTACTATATAAACAGCCCAAGTGCTCACAATGTAATTACCAATTATCAATAGAATTCCGCAATATTACATGGTATCAGAGCGGTTCGCTCCTCGACCTAGGGTTTAGCCACAAATCGCTTCCGCCGCGCCGCCCCCGGCGAGATCTCCATAATCGCCGGGGGCATCGCATCTCGTAGCTAGGTTTCATAGTTTTAGCAAACTTTCGTCTTTTTTTTCTTAGATCTTGTAGCTACCAAACAACTATGTAGCCCTCTCGCTGGCGCCGTTCAGCAGATCGATCCAAGATCCGATCGTTGCATGCATGCATGCGTGCTATGCATATGGAGCAAGGATCGACAGCTCTACTCCAACCAGCAAGGCTGGTCGATCAGCTAGCTCAACGCCAAGCAATCAAGGATGCATCTGCCTCTGCTGCACCGGCCGTGCGACCGTGCTACTACGCCGCCAAGACGTCTACACCGCCAAGTCGCCGCCAAGTCGTCTACGCCAACAAATCTTCGCCAACAATGTACCGGCAACTACTACCTCTACACCAACAAACGTCTTCAACAACCATCACGCCGTCTTCGTCCACTACAAATCGAGCCGCCAGAGTTGCAGTCTATTTTTATTTTTGCTCAGTTACTTTTTGTAACCTTTTTCGTCTACTCCGACAACAAAACGGCGGAAAATCTGCGCTACGCGCCGCCGACAACGGAGATCTTCTCTGCTTCTTCATCCGGCTCTGGCTCGCAAGGTTCATGGTGGTCCCTATCTTCGCACGTCCGGTATTGGCAACATCGACGCGTGCCTTCGTCCCCGACGCGCTCCCGAGTCTGGCAAGCTCGGCAAGGCGTGGCGCCTACCTCGTCTGCACCAACTTCAGCAAAAGTCTACCTCTACTACCCCAACAACGGCAACATCGACCACGACTACAGCGCCCACACCCTCGGCTACATCGACATCGGCATCAAGGGCTATCACCTCGGCTCCCTCTCCAGTTCACGACTTCGAATTATGCTCCAGTCAGACCGTCCGCGACGCCCGACTGCGGGAGGGGGTGGGGGGGGTGTTAGAGTATATTACGTTAGGTTTGGTTTGGTAGTATTAGAGTTGTAATCCTAGTCTATCTCTCCTAGTTTCCTAGTGCACATGAGGAAGAGGTATTTATACAGCCAGTGCGTGTGTGTGGAAGCCTCTAGGGATAAGCATGATCTATTTCTTTTATTTTTAGGGTCTGCCTAGGTCTCAGCTAACTGAGAAATTCTTACGTCTCAGTCGACTGATCCAGCCAATCGGATCTCTCATCTCGTGTTGTCATCCCACCTCCCGATTTGTTTGTGATTGTGTCTTGTACGCCCGTTTCCTATTGGGCTTTCATAGTGGACTACCAGTAGTTGGGCTTTGTGATGTGGCATATTCTTTCCATATCCCGCTAGATCCGATCAGCACAAACATATATGGATGACAGATTTTCCTCAAAAAAAAAAAAAAAATATATATATATATATATATATGGATGACAGATCGAAAGATCATGGTATTTGTAACTTTCGTTCCTCACCTCCCCTTCACTTGTTTCCTTTTCAGTACTACGTATCAGTTCCTTGTATAAATTTGTGTATGAACCAAAACCCAAAACTAATAAGAAATTAACATAGCAAACTGGGTATGTGTTATAATGGCAAGAATTGAAAGAACAAATGTACATGTATATACTTCTGATGGTGTATTTCTCTGGGATAATTCACATGTGATTGTCTAATGTCTATACACAAGAATATTTCAGATAGCATAAAATTCAGAAAAAACATGCAAAACTGAAAATAACCTATTTTCATAAATACTAGCTTTCATATGAATTGCACAAAATGGTTTGAAATAAAAGAATATTCGTAAAAGCAAAACAAAGACGCAATACATAGAAGTAAAATTGGTCTAGTTGCGCATTTCTTTACAAAATGTGCAACTCATTTTGTATAAGATAAGATCAATTTGTTTGAAATGGAAAATATGTCAAAAATGAAAAGAAACAATATATGGCACTAGAAAATGGTCGAGTTGCACATTTCTCTAGAAAAGCGTAACTCGTTTTCAAAAGACTCACTTCAAATCAAAGTGTAAAAACATGGTTCAAACTATCCAAAAGCAAACAATAATGACAATATATGTAACTAAAAATGGTCTAGTTGTGCATTTCTTTATGGAAAGTGCAACTAATTTTCGATGGGATAAGATCAATTGGTTCGAAATGAAAGGCATGCAAAAGAAATAAACATGAACAATATATGATAATAGAAAATGGCCGAGTTGCACATTTCTCAAGGAAAAGTGCAACTCATTTTCAAAAGACTCGAATTCAAATGAAGATGTGTAAAAAAAGGTTTGAAATCAAATAGAGAAAAGTGCAACTCATATGAAAACCTGTAGCCAGTTGCACATATCTATAGAAAAATGCAACTCGTATGAAAACTGATAGCCAGCTGCACATTTCAAGAGAAAAGTTCAACATTATAAAAATCGGTAGCCAGCTGCACATTTCAAGAGAAAAGTGCAACTTGTATGAAAATCGATAGCCAGTTGCACATTTCTAGAGAAAAAGTGCAACTCGTATGAAAACAATAGACAATTGCACATTTCTAGAAAAGTGCAACTTGTGTGAAAACCGGTAGCCAATTGCACATATATAGAAAAAAATGCAACTCGTATGAAAACCGATAGCCAGTTGCATATTTCAAGAGAAATGTGCAACTCGTATGAAAATCAGTAGCCAGTTGCACATTTCTAGAGAAAAAGTGCAACTCGTATGAAAACAAGTAGCCAATTGCACATATCTAGAGAAAAGTGCAACTCGTATGAAAACCGGTAGCGAGTTGCATATTTCAAACAGAAAAGTGCAACTCGTATGAAAATCAGTAGCCAGTTGCACATTTCTAGAGAAAAAGTGCAACTCGTATGAAAAACGGTAGCTAGTTGCACATATCTAGAGAAAAATGCAACTCGTATGAAAACCGGTAGCAGTTATTTCAAGAGAAAAGTGTAACTCGTATGAAAATCAGTAGCCAGTTGCACATTTCTAGAGAAAAAGTGCAACTCGCATGAAAACAAGTAGCCAATTGCATATATCTAGAGAAAAGTGCAACTCGTATGAAAATCAGTACCCAGTTGCACATTTCTAGAGAAAAAGTGCAACTCGTATGAAAACAAGTAGCCAATTGCACATATCTAGAGAAAAGTACAACTTGTACGAAAACTGGTAGCCAGTTGCACAAATCAAAAGAAAAGTGCAACTCGTATGAAACTGGTACCTAGTTGCACATTTCTTTAGAAAAAGTGCAACTCGTATCGAAACTAGGTTGCTACTTGCATATTTCTTGAAAAATGGAAACTATTTTGCGTCAAAATATCAGTGTTACTTGCATGTTTTCAAGTGCAACTCGTTTCGAAAATTAGTTGCTAGTGAAAGAACAACTATGCCCGAGATGTCGCCTAGAGGGGGGGGGGGGGGGGGGGGGTGAATAGGCGATTAAAACTTTTTCTAATTAGGGGCTTGATAATTGCGGAATAAAACTATGTGTTTAAATTAACAAGCCAACAACCTAATTACTAGGCTCACCTATGTGCACCAACGACTTATGCTAAGCAATTCAAGCAACAAGGTGATAGCTATAGAAAAGAACTTCAAGCACGAAGGCTATCACAATGTAAATTGCATAAGTAAAGCTCGGGTATAGAAATAACCGAGGCACGCGGAGACGAGGATGTATTCCCGAGTTCCTCCTTGTTAAGGGAGTACGTCTCGTTGGAGGGGTGTGAGCTCGCCACAAGAGGCCTACTCAAGATGCCACAAAGGCCTCACCCTATTCTCCGATAAACCTCACCCAAGGGATTGGTTCACCTTCCACTATCGGAATCCTTCGGGGCGGATTCCGGAGCCATTTTACAACCTCCTTGGGGCACACACCCACAACTCAATTGGGGGCTCCCAAATTCGTGCCGAAGCTTCACAACTCGAAGTCTTCGCGGCACCTCCAACCGTCTAGGGTACACAATGCACCCAAGAGGCAACAAGCTCTTGGGAACACAATGCACCCAAGAGTAACAAGCTTCTCAACCTTCACCTTCACGTATCACCGTGGAGAGAGCAACCCAATGCAACAAATGCAAAAAGGCAAGAGCACACAAAGTGCTCAAATCCTTCACTCCCAAATTCCAACCAAAGCAACTAATGCTATGGAGGGAATAAGAGAGGAAGAACAAAGGGGATGAGCACAAAGCAACCCCAAATCTAGATCCACAAGGTTCCCCTCACTTAGAGGAGAATTTGATTGGTGGAATGGTAGATCTAGATCTCCTCTCTTGAAACCCTAAATTTGGGCAAGAATCATTGGAGGGGAAGAGAGGAATCAAGCTCACAAGGATTAGAGCAAAGGGGAAGAGCAAGAACAAGTGAGCAAGGTGTGTAACCAGGTTTTGGGGGGGGGGGGGGGAAGGAGGCTTTTTATAGCCTCCCCCAAAAACTAGCCGTTGGAGCCTGTCCAGGCCGGAGACTCCGGAGTAAGTGGCCGGAGACTCCGGCCTGCTGGGTCATCGGGGAGGCCGGAGATTCCGGTCCTTGGGGCCGGAGACTCCGGCCAGGCCGGAGACTCCGGGCACCCTCCGGGTAGCTCCGGACCCCTATCCAGAGGCGCCCCACACAGATGCAGAAGGCTGAGGAAAATGAGTGGGCCGGAGATTCCGGGTCCTCGGGCCGGAGACTCCGGTGGGCCGGAGACTCCGGTCCTTCTTCGGGGGAACTCCGGACCCCTATACAGTGGCGCACCACAGCAAACACCAACCAGCAGCGAAAAACACAGGCCGGAGACTCCGGGTCCTTGGGGGCGGAGACTCCGGTGTGACCGGAGACTCCGGACCCTCTCCGGGGTAGATTCAAACAGAGAAAACCAGAACTGCCATAACTTTTGCAAATGAAGTCCGAATCGAGTGAAACCAATTTTGTTGGAAAGAGGACGACAAGAGCTTACCCTACAAAAATTGAAAGAACAAATGTACATGTATATACTTCTGATGGTGTATTTATCTGGGATAATTCACATGTGATTGTCTAATGTCTATACACAAGAATATTTCAGATAGCATAAAATTCAGAAAAAACATGCAAAACTGAAAATAACCTATTTTCATAAATACTAGCTTTCATATGAATTGCACAAAATGGTTTGAAATAAAAGAATATTCGTAAAAGCAAAACAAAGACGCAATACATAGAAGTAAAATTGGTCTAGTTGCGCATTTCTTTACAAAATGTGCAACTCATTTTGTATAAGATAAGATCAATTTGGTTGAAATGGAAAATATGTCAAAAATGAAAAGAAACAATATATGGCACTAGAAAATGGTCGAGTTGCACATTTCTCTAGAAAAAGCGTAACTCGTTTTCAAAGACTCACTTCAAATCAAAGTGTAAAACATGGTTCAAACTATCCAAAAAGCAAACAATAATGACAATATATGTAACTAAAATGGTCTAGTTGTGCATTTCTTTATGGAAAGTGCAACTAATTTTCGATGGGATAAGATCAATTGGTTCGAAATGAAAGGCATGCAAAAGAAATAAACAAGAACAATATATGATAATAGAAAATGGACGAGTTGCACATTTCTCTAGGAAATGTGCAACTCATTTTCAAAAGACTCGTATTCAAATGAAGATGTGTAAAAAAAGGTTTGAAATCAAATAGAGAAAAGTGCAACTCGTATGAAAACCTGTAGCCAGTTGCACATATCTATAGAAAAATGCAACTCGTATGAAAACCGATAGCCAGCTGCACATTTCAAGAGAAAAGTTCAACATTATAAAAATCGGTAGCCAGCTGCACATTTCAAGAGAAAAGTGCAACTTGTATGAAAATCGATAGCCAGTTGCACATTTCTAGAGAAAAAGTGCAACTCGTATGAAAACAATAGCCAATTGCACATTTCTAGAAAAGTGCAACTTGTGTGAAAACCGGTAGCCAATTGCACATATATAGAAAAAAATGCAACTCGTATGAAAACCGATAGCCAGTTGCATATTTCAAGAGAAATGTGCAACTCGTATGAAAATCAGTAGCCAGTTGCACATTTCTAGAGAAAAAGTGCAACTCGTATGAAAACAAGTAGCCAATTGCACATATCTAGAGAAAAGTGCAACTCGTATGAAAACCGGTAGCGAGTTGCATATTTCAACAGAAAAGTGCAACTCGTATGAAAATCAGTAGCCAGTTGCACATTTCTAGAGAAAAAGTGCAACTCGTATGAAAACAAGTAGCCAGTTGCACATATCTAGAGAAAAATGCAACTCGTATGAAAACCGGTAGAGAGTTGCACATTTCAAGAGAAAAGTGTAACTCGTATGAAAATCAGTAGCCAGTTGCACATTTCTAGAGAAAAAGTGCAACTCGCATGAAAACAAGTAGCCAATTGCATATATCTAGAGAAAAAGTGCAACTCGTATGAAAACAAGTAGCCAATTGCACATATCTAGAGAAAAGTACAACTTGTATGAAAACTGGTAGCCAGTTGCACAAATCAAAAGAAAAGTGCAACTCGTATGAAACTGGTACCTAGTTGCACATTTCTTTAGAAAAAGTGCAACTCGTATCGAAACTAGGTTGCTACTTGCATATTTCTTGAAAAATGGAAACTATTTTGCGTCAAAATATCAGTGTTACTTGCATGTTTTCAAGTGCAACTCGTTTCGAAAATTAGTTGCTAGTGAAAGAACAACTATGCCCGAGATGTCGCCTAGAGGGGGGGGGGGGGGGTGAATAGGCGATTAAAACTTTTTCTAATTAGGGGCTTGATAATTGCGGAATAAAACTATGTGTTTAAATTAACAAGCCAACAACCTAATTACTAGGCTCACCTATGTGCACCAACGACTTATGCTAAGCAATTCAAGCAACAAGGTGATAGCTATAGAAAAGAACTTCAAGCTCGAAGGCTATCACAATGTAAATTGCATAAGTAAAGCTCAGGTATAGAAATAACCGAGGCACGCGGAGACGAGGATGTATTCCCGAGTTCCTCCTTGTTAAGGGAGTACGTCTCGTTGGAGGGGTGTGAGCTCGCCACAAGAGGCCTACTCAAGATGCCACAAAGGCCTCACCCTATTCTCCGATAAACCTCACCCAAGGGATTGGTTCACCTTCCACTATCGGAATCCTTCGGGGCGGATTCCGGAGCCATTTTACAACCTCCTTGGGGCACACACCCACAACTCAATTGGGGGCTCCCAAATTCGTGCCGAAGCTTCACAACTCGAAGTCTTCGCGGCACCTCCAACCGTCTAGGGTACACAATGCACCCAAGAGGCAACAAGCTCTTGGGAACACAATGCACCCAAGAGTAACAAGCTTCTCAACCTTCACCTTCACGTATCACCGTGGAGAGAGCAACCCAATGCAACAAATGCAAAAAGGCAAGAGCACACAAAGTGCTCAAATCCTTCACTCCCAAATTCCAACCAAAGCAACTAATGCTATGGAGGGAATAAGAGAGGAAGAACAAAGGGGATGAGCACAAAGCAACCCCAAATCTAGATCCACAAGGTTCCCCTCACTTAGAGGAGAATTTGATTGGTGGAATGGTAGATCTAGATCTCCTCTCTTGAAACCCTAAATTTGGGCAAGAATCATTGGAGGGGAAGAGAGGAATCAAGCTCACAAGGATTAGAGCAAAGGGGAAGAGCAAGAACAAGTGAGCAAGGTGTGTAACCAGGTTTTGGGGGGGGGGGGGGAGGAGGCTTTTTATAGCCTCCCCCAAAAACTAGCCGTTGGAGCCTGTCCAGGCCGGAGACTCCGGAGTAAGTGGCCGGAGACTCCGGCCTGCTGGGTCATCGGGGAGGCCGGAGATTCCGGTCCTTGGGGCCGGAGACTCCGGGCACCCTCCGGGTAGCTCCGGACCCCTATCCAGAGGCGCCCCACACAGATGCAGAAGGCTGAGGAAAATGAGTGGGCCGGAGATTCCGGGTCCTCGGGCCGGAGACTCCGGTGGGCCGGAGACTCCGGTCCTTCTCCGGGGGAACTCCGGACCCCTATACAGTGGCGCACCACAGCAAACACCAAACCAGCAGCGAAAAACACAGGCCGGAGACTCCGGGTCCTTGGGGGCGGAGACTCCGGTGTGACCGGAGACTCCGGACCCTCTCCGGGGTAGATTCAAACAGAGAAAACCAGAACTGCCATAACTTTTGCAAATGAAGTCCGAATCGAGTGAAACCAATTTTGTTGGAAAGAGGACGACAAGAGCTTACCCTACAAAAATTGAAAGAACAAATGTACATGTATATACTTCTGATGGTGTATTTCTCTGGGATAATTCACATGTGATTGTCTAATGTCTATACACAAGAATATTTCAGATAGCATAAAATTCAGAAAAAACATGCAAAACTGAAAATAACCTATTTTCATAAATACTAGCTTTCATATGAATTGCACAAAATGGTTTGAAATAAAAGAATATTCGTAAAAGCAAAACAAAGACGCAATACATAGAAGTAAAATTGGTCTAGCTGCGCATTTCTTTTCTAAATGTGCAACTCAATTTTTATAAGATAAGATCAATTTGTTTGAAATGGAAAATATGTCAAAAATGAAAAGAACAATATATGGCACTAGAAAATGGTCGAGTTGCACATTTCTCTAGAAAAAGCGTAACTCGTTTTCAAAAGACTCACTTCAAATCAAAGTGTAAAACATGGTTCAAACTATCCAAAAAGCAAACAATAATGACAATATATGTAACTAAAAATGGTCTAGTTGTGCATTTCTTTATGGAAAGTGCAACTAATTTTCGATGGGATAAGATCAATTGGTTCGAAATGAAAGGCATGCAAAATAAATAAACAAGAACAATATATGATAATAGAAAATGGCCGAGTTGCACATTTCTCTAGGAAATGTGCAACTCATTTTCAAAAGACTCGAATTCAAATGAAGATGTGTAAAAAAAGGTTTGAAATCAAATAGAGAAAAGTGCAACTCGTATGAAAACCTGTAGCCAGTTGCACATATCTATAGAAAATGCAACTCGTATGAAAACCGATAGCCAGCTGCACATTTCAAGAGAAAAGTTCAACATTATAAAAATCGGTAGCCAGCTGCACATTTCAAGAGAAAAGTGCAACTTGTATGAAAATCGATAGCCAGTTGCACATTTCTAGAGAAAAAGTGCAACTCGTATGAAAACAATAGCCAATTGCACATTTCTAGAAAAGTGCAACTTGTGTGAAAACCGGTAGCCAATTGCACATATATAGAAAAAAATGCAACTCGTATGAAAACCGATAGCCAGTTGCATATTTCAAGAGAAATGTGCAACTCGTATGAAAATCAGTAGCCAGTTGCACATTTCTAGAGAAAAAGTGCAACTCGTATGAAAACAAGTAGCCAATTGCACATATCTAGAGAAAAGTGCAACTCGTATGAAAACCGGTAGCGAGTTGCATATTTCAACAGAAAAGTGCAACTCGTATGAAAATCAGTAGCCAGTTGCACATTTCTAGAGAAAAAGTGCAACTCGTATGAAAACAAGTAGCCAGTTGCACATATCTAGAGAAAAATGCAACTCGTATGAAAACCGGTAGAGGTTGCACATTTCAAGAGAAAAGTGTAACTCGTATGAAAATCAGTAGCCAGTTGCACATTTCTAGAGAAAAAGTGCAACTCGCATGAAAACAAGTAGCCAATTGCATATATCTAGAGAAAAAGTGCAACTCGTATGAAAACAAGTAGCCAATTGCACATATCTAGAGAAAAGTACAACTTGTATGAAAACTGGTAGCCAGTTGCACAAATCAAAAGAAAAGTGCAACTCGTATGAAACTGGTACCTAGTTGCACATTTCTTTAGAAAAAGTGCAACTCGTATCGAAACTAGGTTGCTACTTGCATATTTCTTGAAAAATGGAAACTATTTTGCGTCAAAATATCAGTGTTACTTGCATGTTTTCAAGTGCAACTCGTTTCGAAAATTAGTTGCTAGTGAAAGAACAACTATGCCCGAGATGTCACCTAGAGGGGGGGGGGGGGGTGAATAGGCGATTAAAACTTTTTCTAATTAGGGGCTTGATAATTGCGTAATAAAACTATGTGTTTAAATTAACAAGCCAATAACCTAATTACTAGGCTCACCTATGTGCACCAACGACTTATGCTAAGCAATTCAAGCAACAAGGTGATAGCTATAGAAAAGAACTTCAAGCACGAAGGCTATCACAATGTAAATTGCATAAGTAAAGCTCGGGTATAGAAATAACCGAGGCACGCGGAGACGAGGATGTATTCCCGAGTTCCTCCTTGTTAAGGGAGTACGTCTCGTTGGAGGGGTGTGAGCTCGCCACAAGAGGCCTACTCAAGATGCCACAAAGGCCTCACCCTATTCTCCGATAAACCTCACCCAAGGGATTGGTTCACCTTCCACTATCGGAATCCTTCGGGGCGGATTCCGGAGCCATTTTACAACCTCCTTGGGGCACACACCCACAACTCAATTGGGGGCTCCCAAATTCGTGCCGAAGCTTCACAACTCGAAGTCTTCGCGGCACCTCCAACCGTCTAGGGTACACAATGCACCCAAGAGGCAACAAGCTCTTGGAACACAATGCACCCAAGAGTAACAAGCTTCTCAACTTTGATCTTCACGTATCACCGTGGAGAGAGCAATCCAATGCAACAAATGCAAAAAGGCAAGAGCACACAAAGTGCTCAAATCCTTCACTCCCAAATTCCAACCAAAGCAACTAATGCTATGGAGGGAATAAGAGAGGAAGAACAAAGGGGATGAGCACAAAGCAACCCCAAATCTAGATCCACAAGTTTCCCTCACTTAGAGGGGATTTTGATTGGTGGAATGGTAGATCTAGATCTCCTCTCTTGAAACCCTAAATTTGGGCAAGAATCATTGGAGGGGAAGAGAGGAATCAAGCTCACAAGGATTAGAGCAAAGGGAAGAGCAAGAACAAGTGAGCAAGGTGTGTAACCAGGTTTTGGGGGGGGGGGGGGGGGGGGGGGAAGGAGGCTTTTTATAGCCTCCCCCAAAAACTAGCCGTTGGAGCCTGTCCAGGCCGGAGACTCCGGAGTAAGTGGCCGGAGACTCCGGCCTGCTGGGTCATCGGGGAGGCCGGAGATTCCGGTCCTTGGGGCCGGAGACTCCGGCCAGGCCGGAGACTCCGGGCACCCTCCGGGTAGCTCTGGACCCCTATCCAGAGGCGCACCACACAGATGCAGAAGGCTGAGGAAAATGAGAGGGCCGGAGATTCCGGGTCCTCGGGCCGGAGACTCCGGTGGGCCGGAGACTCCGGTCCTTCTCCGGGGGAACTCCGGACCCCTATACAGTGGCGCACCACAGCAAACACCAAACCAGCAGCGAAAAACACAGGCCGGAGACTCCGGGTCCTTGGGGGCGGAGACTCCGGTGTGACCGGAGACTCCGGACCCTCTCCGGGGTAGATTCAAACAGAGAAAACCAGAACTGCCATAACTTTTGCAAATGAAGTCCGAATCGAGTGAAACCAATTTTGTTGGAAAGAGGACGACAAGAGCTTACCCTACAAAAACTGAAAATATGAAAACAAGCAAAGGAGATTGTGCGGAGGGATGGAATGGTGAGACCTTTCCAAGCGGATGAACCGGCAAAATCTCCAACACCGAAAACGCACAAGCTTTTCATCAAGACTCCGTTTTCAATGATCTTGGGCTTGTTTCGAAGATAATCACAAGCCCTACAAGATCATGCATATACACATCATAGTCTATCATATGAGGAGGAAATCATAAGGAGAGAGTTTGACCTCTCGTAGAAGAGACAAACCGGTAAAACCTCCAATATCAAAAACGCAAGAAGATATTCATGAGATCCGTTTTTGATGAACTAGAGCTTGGTATGGAGATGAACACAAGCTCTAAATTCTCACATGGATAAAAGCCAAATAAGAACCAATAAAGATGATTGCATGGATGCAAAGGTTTGAGCTCTCCACGAACGATACGATCACGATACTCGGTCGAGAGCCCCTCTTGATAGTACGGCTATCTATCCTATAATCCAACTCTTAAAATGCAACTAATAAGAAAATAAAAAGAAATAGTAAAACTCAAAAAGAATAATGAGGAAAAAAGAAAAAAAATAAAGAACAAAACCAAAAAAAGACACAATGAAGCCGACATCCTGCCAATTTTTTGTTTAGAAAATAAAATCTTGCTTAGTTGCACAAACAAAAATAGGATGCAAAAATCTACATAAATAAGCACAAAAGGCATAGAAAATGCAAACAAACAAAATGGTTGCCCAAGATGCTACGGACGAAAAATGGTGCAAAGTATTTATGTTTATCTAGTTGAAGGATTGCTACAGGTCATGAAAAACCTAATGGGAAGGTGGCTCAACGTACTATGCTAGTGGGTATAGGTCGTGAGGTCGAACCTATTGACACTGTGACACTATCTCTCATTCTCTCTTCAGTCCTCTATGACACTGTGACGGTCTCGCTTCTTTTTTCCTCAGCCACAAGAGTCCACACAAGAAAAGAAACAGAAAATCACAAAAAGGAAAAGGAACTTGTCACGGAAGCCCACTCAATTCGCCTCGTCGCTGCTAGAAAGCCCAAAAGTACTACCGCTGCGCCCACGTTTTCCGACAGATTTCCAGCACACACCGCGAACCATCGGACGGTGACTGTAGTTGACTGAGACTTAACAAGAAATCAGGCACCTGGCAATTAGCAAAACCGTTATTTTTATTCCCTACACTGATCCCTTATCTTGTAATCATCAACGCCGGTTCGTAAGAAAAGAAAAAAACTATGCAAGATGGAGTGCGCTACCATGTAGGACAAGAAGTGCAGCTGCTTAGTTTACAAGGCATCGAAACAAAATCTTTCTAGTCAGCCCTCCTTGTTCTTTAGCTTGCTAAAATTATTATTTTTTAAGGACTTGTTTTTTACCGGGTTATTACATCCTCCCCAACTTGAAATAAATTTCGTCCTCGAAATTTCTATACCTTGAGCTCGAAAAAAAATCGGAGTAGCTTTCTACCGTATCCTCTTTGGTGTATTCATTTTATTTCCCTTCACGTGAGATTAATCATTTCATAGTTCAAAATAACATGGTAACAAAAACACAAAGAAGTACCATCAGCTTATAAAAAACTATAGTTAATCATTATTTTATTATTAGAGTTTGAAAGCAACCACAAGCCTGAAACTTGAAGAAACACAATAGAGTTTGTTACAGTCCACCACTGGTAGACAGAAAACAGAGTACTACATATCATTACAAGCTACGTAGTAACTTAAATAACTTCATAACTTAAAATACTATGGATCAGGCATACTACTTGGAGACATTGTCAGGACAAGCACACACTGAGCATCTAATAACCATCTAATAATATATTTCTGTTATTAACGTTTCTTCATTTACAAAGAGAAATTGTCAAAAATTGTTGGCTGCCACGGCCCACGAGTAATTGGTCATGACAAACCAATAAATGTGGTTAACCAGCATAGTAGGATATGCTGACATTTGACTATTCGGAGGTTCAAAGTAGACTTCCATATTAGCGATTTGCCACAACTCTGTTTCATTTAATAGAGCTCCTAGAAAGAGAAGGGGCAACAAATTTTGACTATTCATGATGCTGGACCACCGTCGGACGGACACCACACCACAATCTTCGCCCCTTGTTTTCCGTCTCCCCGGCGACTTCTCAAGCAAAATCTAGGAAGTGTCTTCTCCGGCCGGGACGTGTCCGTGACCACGGAAATTTCCAAATCCAACGCAGCACCGTCCAGTCCACTGGTCCATGTCCCTGTGGTGTGGGGGTGGTCCCTGCCATGGCAACCTTCGTCCGCTCCTCCGTCCTATCCCGTGCTGCCCTATCCAAGAACCGGATCCAACTCCATGCCGGCCCCAGGATAAGCAAAGCACCAAGCTTTAATTTAACCGGCGGAAGAGAAAGGCAACCAAAAGCAATCCAGCGCTGAATCCTTCGTCATTCCTTCGCGCAGGCCAGGCCACACGCCACAAGCACGCCCAATCCAGCACGGGCGATCGCTCGCTCGACTGGGGATCCGGCGCCGACCGCGGCCATGACGAGCGCCTCGGCGCTGTTCACCTCCCGCCGCGCCCCGGGCGCCGCGCCTCTCCGACCCTGACACCGACCGGATCCGCAAGCCGACCGGGGCCGGTCCACCGACCCGCACGGCCTCGCCGGTCGCCGGCGCCCGACGCGGGTGCCGCTCGCGACGCCCCGCTCGACGCCGCCGGGGACGTGCGCCAGCACCTCCACACGGCGCCCCGCCCTCGCGCCGGCGCGCCTCCTACACGGTGAGAACCTACCCTCCCTCACACTTCGTCTCCCACCCGCCGGCCGGATCATTGCACGAAGAATTGGTTTGTCCAAGTGGTTAGATCGAACCATTTTCGTAGTCAGTGAATTCAATTATCAAGTATCCAAGTAAGAGATTTCGATTACATCATCGGTCTATCATATGAAGTATCCAAGGAAATAGGCAACCATCATTTGAAAAAAAAATGCAAAGTCGGGAATTATAAGGGATTCTGCAGCTAGAGGCTAACCTCTGTACCTTCTGTTTTGGCCAAATCATCGCTAGCAGTAGCTGATCTGCAGCAGATACTACTTTGCACAACCAGCGTATTGAAAGAATTACAATGCATTTATAAGAGCTAAACGAACCATTGCACCTCAGCATGATTTTTTTTATGGAGCAGAACAAAAGGTAAGCAGCTGCATGCTCCATCTCTGTAAGACGGACCCATTGAAGAAGCTGGTCCGTGCTTCAATTTTCTGGCATCCAACGTTGTTTACTAGAATGCCCAAACATATACTAGTAACTTGATATAGTATGTGTAGATTAAACTTCATATCAGTACCAAATTTATTCATGACACAGTTCAGGCCCTGTGGTTGTTAAATTGAGCTGTGTTAAACTTATTTTTATAATCCGCCGCAGAAAAGTAGCAACGGAAGTAGGAAAAAGTAGGCAAGCAGACGGTAAAAAAACACACAAAAGTGGTTACATAAATGGGATTATCACAATCCACGCAATCCCAACGGAGCTTCACTGTGCTGACCTTTCGAAAAATAAAATTTCAGTTTACCATTTCCTTTTTCATCATAAATTTAGCATGGATTCGATTGAACTACCCTTTATGCATCTTTTCTTCACTGTTTATGGTCATGGAATGAAAACTTTGGATCATTTTGTTGTCTACATTCTGCAGGACCGTATATATATCGTACATAGACAATAGCAACATTGGAGATTCTGCAGCTACAAGGAATCGACCTTGACAGGCTGATGTTCAGGACAAAACGAACGTCTTCCTGGTGCTGTACTGCAAGCACAAGCACTCGTTCTAGAGAGGCTGAGAGGCGTGTCCATCGGCTCATCTGTCTCCAGGCCATCAATCACATTAGATGAATTTTCAGCTACGGACGTGTTTAGAATCATCGACTTCGGAAGCAGGGAAGCCCCATATGAGGCAAATTGGCCGAGCTCATCATCTGTCCAGTTCAGCAGTGGGTCGGACGAGGAAAGCCCATCAGCCGGTTCTACCACTCAAACAGGTCCATGGACTAAGCAAGAGGTCCTTCCTTCGACTACAAATAGAGATTTTCGAGGCTAAGAAAGATGATAACAGGGAGGCATCACCTGAATGCTCGATATGCCTGGATGGTTTCTACGATGGAGATGAGCTGATAAGGCTGCGCTGTGGGCACAGGTTCCACTCGACTTGCTTGGAGCCTTGGGTACGGAAATGCGCAGATTGCCCATACTGTAGAACAAACATACGGTCGCGGTCCTGACGACGAACCCTCAGTTCGGAATCTTTGCTTTGCGTAGGATTAGTTAGTAATATGTGTTGTTGTACTTCACTGTTTTGTGTGTGTCTATTGCACCGGGCCTGTTAGGGCATCATGTGTTGCATTTAACTTGTGTATGGATATCGTTTGTGGATGGAGGCTGATAGTATATATAATAACAAGCGCTGTTGCCTGTACATCTATGAGTAATTGAGACACATTGACTACAAATGAACACTTCTTTGTCATGAAAAAAATCTGGAAAAAAACATGACACAGTGCTAGTACACATCTATCATTATTATAAAGTTTAAGGCACAAACTTCATGGATTGAAAGTTTGGGTTTGACTCTGGACCACAGACCATAATTATAGTTAGCTCAAGGTTTTAAAGGTAGTGTTTACCTTTAAAATAATATCTCATTCAAGGAAGAAAGGCAAGCCAGAGGGCTATACTGATTGAATCGGCATCCTTCTGTCAAGGATGTGGGATCTCCAAGAAGGAAGAGCATAGACCTGTTAGGAGCGAAGTAATTTGCATCCAACTAGTTTTTGTATTTGGTCTAAATTTCTCTCCTAAATAGACCTTTCATGTGTTCATTGCAAACATGGTTGAACATGTTTCCGACAATATGGTTCTTTTGAACATTTGTCTTTCTCCCTCTTGTTCCCAAATACTTGAAAGTTTTGGACCTTAGCAAGGTCTTCAGTACGTAACTTTGACCATAAGTTTACATAATAATATAGTTTCAAATCTAATAATGTTTTCATAATGGAAGTTATTTTTGGGCTAAGCCTATACATATGACTACCATGCATCCAAACATATGCTTACAAAATTTATTAGTGCTCAAGATTTTGCAGACAACGCGACAGTGAATAAAACTAATTAGTACTTCCTCCGTATCAAATATAAGATGTTTTAGGATTTGACTTCCATCCGTATTAGACAGTTTTAGTATAATGTTCATGTGAACCTTACACTAAAACATGTCTAGGTACGGATGAAAACCAAATATTAAAATATCTATATTTTGATACGGAGGGAGTATTATTAAAAAAGTAGACAAACAAGAACAAGAAGAACGACAATGTCTATACATTCTAAAGACACGCTCATGAAATAACTGAAAGCTAGCACCACTTAAAAGTAGAACATGCTGCCTAACAAAATACTAGACTAGTAAAATTTCCTCAAAATTTGCACTAGAAATTTACAATTGAACTATAGGTGGGACTAAAATGGGATCCCACTAAACGGCGGATGTGCTTCAATGCTTATTGCTCTACGGCGATGGAGATGTTGCCGCCGCTGATGGTGTTGTCGGACTTGGGGAGGACGGTGGGCAGCTCGACGTTCTTCTCCTTCTCGGGGGTCGACTTGTAGTAGCAGCAGTAAAGGATTAGCTGGGCGATGGTGAACAGCACGCCGAGGCCATTGGGGATGGTGATGAAGAGGTCGAACTTGATGAGAGCGTAGAACGTCCAGCACAATCCATTGAGCAAGCCCACGAGCGACAGGAAAAAGGGCATGTACTCCACGCTCTTCGTCCTGATCACTTTGGCCATAACGGTCAGCGGGGAGGCGTACATGGCGGTGCCAGCAATGACGCAGAGGATGCCGACGATCGTGGAGCGCTCCTGGTGCGTGTGGGCGCCGAGGAGCACGCCGAGCGCCAAGGCCGCCATGGAGACGGCCTCGATGCCGAGCACGGCGAGCACCCTCAGGCGCTTCTTGTTGGGCGCGTGGACGAAGTAGATGACGAGGTAGATGGCCTCGATGACGAGCCCGATGCCGTTGATGGTGACGACGAGCATGCTGTTGGGGTGGACGAAGGGGAGGCCGTAGAAGACCCAGAGCATGCAGTTGAGCAGCGTGGAGAGGTACGGGTCCGGGCTGTACTCCTCCACGTCCTTCCTCTTGGCGATCTTCCAGAACGTCTGCACCGGCGCGAGGAAGAGCCCGAAGGAGATGACATTGCCGACGATACCGACCACGTTGCGGAGCACGTCGGCGGAGACCATCTCGCCGCGCCGGGCCGCGTAGCGGAGGATTGGACGGCGGCGAAAGAGTCGCTCGAGTTGCTGATGCGATCGACGCTCGTACTTGCAATCCGGCCGATGCTTTTAGCCTTGGCGATCTTGCACGTACAAGCTTGCTCGTTGTTGTGGTTTGGTTTCCACAGGGGTACAGTGTATATATAGAAGATCAACTAGCTACTATACATAGACTAGTCGGTCACTGTCTCCTGGCCCGAACTGAACAAGGCAACCAATTGTGATTAGTGCTATCAGAGACGTACTAATTGGACTCCAAGGATTTTACTAGCTATCGGCCGATTACTTGGGTTCTCCTTGAGTCCTTGTCCGAACTGATTGCTTGGGTTCGATAGAAGGACAGTAGACGGTTTTCGTGCCCGTTTCCTTCTCGATCGACGTATGAACAGAAAGTCAAGTCAGGATCGCATCCGAATTCAACTGGACCAGATTTATCTGATTATCTCTTTGCACTCACAAACGGATAGACAGATCGGTTCGGAGTTACACCGGCATGCAGATTTGACACCGAGGCAAACAGATTTCAGTCAGACAGGTCAAACACTGTTACCTGCACATCATCCGTGAAAACTGAGACACATCGACTACAAATAAACACATCTTTGTCATGACAAAAAAAAAATGACATAATGATACTACACATCTACGTAGCAATAAAATTCCAACCCACCCCTCAAAAAAGTGTTGTATCAGGATGTGCAGAATACACTGAAGAGAGGAAATAATGAAGGTACTATTCGGTACAGAATTTATATATTTTTTGCTCTTTTCATGTGTAATGCGTTGTGTTTTGAGTTGGGTTTTTTTTAGCTACATTATGTCATTCTAGCTATATAGAAAAAAAAATGGATTCTTAGTTCCAAGGGTCCAGAACTCAAGATAGATCACTGGGATTCAGGTAAGGTTCTCGATATGCTCCTGTAGTTTGACGAGCAGCATTTGCGGCACAGCTGAAGCGCAAGCCCATGTATTTCCTTTTTTTTTGCAGGATGTGCTTGGCTTCCCAAAGGGTATGACATCTGCTCCTAATTGTAGCATCTTAACAAAGTAGTAAGAGATAATGACTTCATGCGATTACCAGGGGGCAAGCTGATTTGTTAACAACACGAGGCAAGCTGAGATGGGCTAAGCAGGAGCAAGAAATGCGCCAGTTCCAAATCAGTACAAAACCTTTTTCTCAAATANGTCAGAACTCAGAAGACGTGCCGTGCTAATGTCACGCCTCACCTTTTTTTTTTTTTTTTTTTTTGCGAAAGAAAAGAAAACCTTTGTTCTGCTCTCCACGTATCTACTCCGTATGTATGTACTCTGTGCGTACGTGCTCTAGGAATTTGTCGGGAAACGACGTGCAGCATGGAAGACGGACGTGTCCAGACAGACTCTGTCTGTTTCCGTGCCACATCGGTGGTGTCGTGGTGACCTTGCTGGCTCTCTCCTTCTTGTTTTTTTTCTTTACCAAAAGCAGACGACACGGCATTTCATTGTATGATAGCCAGTTTCCAATCTACTCCCTCTGTTTTAAAATAGATAATTTTTATTTAGCTACATATGGATGTATTTAGACATCTTCTGGTATATGTGGACAAATGAAAGTCAAGTATTTTGAAATGGATGGAGTAGATCTGATGATGCTTTTATATGACTGAAATGAAATTAATGATCGTATTATACTGCATCGACAGAAATAATGGTTGGTCTGCCAGTAGTAGACAAAAAAAAAAACTACTCATGAAACCTTTGACGTTTGAAAGTGCCCAGCCCGTGTTGTACTCGTCTGCTATGCTGTAGCCTGTATTGGCTATAATAGCATATCCATGCGACAGGGAATATTCAATAATGGGAGTCTTGCCATCGCCGAGCAAACAGATGCTCGCATGCTGCACGTATACAGGAAAAAATGCTACTGTATTAATTCTTTTAGGTTCTCAGTATATGGCATCTCCGGTGAAAGTTCAACCAACATGTCGATTGGAGGTTCCTAGAAGCTACTGTAACAGTTTTTTAAGAACGGTTCGGGGCGAACAGATCCCGTAAATACCACACCCTGAAAATTTCGTAAATGATAGGGTCATAATGATGTTTATATGCAGCCGAACTGCATGGTTCTTTGTCAGCTGTGGTGTCTGTCGCATGATGCGCGTCTTCATCATTATACAGTGTCACGCTCTTCTACAGTATGTACACGATTTCATATTTAGAACGGTGTGCCATAGTAACACACGTTTCATAAAAACACCATACTAGTTGAATTTTGGCGCGTCGTCACGCCGCGCCTTTGGTGCAAAATTTGCAAATTACATTTGGAAATTTGGTCTCGATAGATAAGTGACTTTTAAAATTACCGTTGGGAAATTCTTACAAAAAAATAGGAAGCATGAAACTAAGTTTAGTTCTCACAAATGACTGTTGTGCTACTTGATCAAGGCAAGAAAGAACGCCGTACATAAGCATTCTAACTTTTAATAAAGAATATAATAAATGAACCATTCCAATAGCAGAGACAAAAGAAAGAACACGAAGTTTATGTGAGCACATAATAAGAGTCTAGAATTTGCTCATGATAAAAAATGCCAGTTTGCCTGAAAAGCAAGACTATTGAATACTGAAAGTTGGACCAAGGTAATAACGATAATGTACTGGCCGTCAGTGCGAAAAAATAGGTACTTTATCCTCCATATATGTTCCAATAAAAAAGAAGCAGCAGTAGGATCTGCCAAATAGTCCTACATTATGACGTGTTGGAGAACGAAGGATTCGTCAGCAACATTCAAGCAATTAGAATATTTTCAAGCAATGTAATGTGTGCCAATAAAAGCACACATAATTATGAGAAAGATTCCTCGTCAATATTTACAGCATGGAGATCATATCGTCTTGTGAAAAATACTTTGCAGTAGTGTAAGAGCTTAAACTTCTGAACTCGAATAATACTGGAAAAGTAAAAGGACATATTAGAAAAATATATTATATGCTGACATTCAAGTGATAAAACCATGACGTATTGGTACTATCCATGTTGATACATAAAGTGCATTCTTCATTTTCCCAACGATTGCTTCAAGCGTAGGTGTAATAGAACCGATAGGTTTTCGAGCCTAACTCTGAGACAAATGTCAATATTTTGATGGTAGAAAGTTAAGATGCAAACTGTACTAAGAAATAAGCTTGTTGTAAGTACTGTGATGGAAATTCTTATCTAGAATTCAGGAGAGCATATAAATTTACTGGAGTGTCATAAGTTTAATAGATATGATTTACCTTAACAGCAAAAGATAAGGACCAGAAGATCGATCTCCCAAATAGAAAATGCATGGTAGGAAACCAAATTTGACATGGGGAGAACGAAATATCCAAAGATGCAAGAAAATTAAAGGTGTGATTATTCATGTCTTTTTCTGATTAATTTGTGTACCATTGCCAAAACCTTATTAGCATTAAGGTGGGATAATTGGTATTCCAATGCAAAATGTAAACGGAAGTCAAACCATGTCCTTTGTGTCCTTAACATGAAAAAAATCCTACTATATGGAATTTAAGCTTTTAAAGGTATGAAAAAAGAAAATAAGCAAGATTTGTCGAAAAAAATGATTGCAGCTTCCTGCTGCAGCAATTGTATTTAAACCTGGAGTGCGTAGACATGACGTAGCCTTGTGCTAGCATGATGCTAATATCCCTGGAATATTTGTGATAAAAAAAAATGTCAGAACAAATGCAGAACCAATTAATGTCATACAAAAATAAGAACTAAAAGCCTCAATTTTTGGTCACAAATTTGTTGAAAAATGGTGCACAATATTTCTTGGTCACATGCTATTTCAGTGAGCACCTGCAAAATAGATCACGTTAAAAACTGGGGAGACAACACCGGTCATATAAGAGAGCAATCTGAACTGATTCTTGTGGCCATAGAGACAAAATTCAGAGTTGCAAGAAAGAAACTCCAGATCTTAACGTAAGTAGGACAATGGAAAAAAGTTGACCCAATTAAAGCTTTGCAAGTTTTTGAACAAAGAACTGAAGCCCACTCTAAACTGCCAAGCAGTAGAAGGACAATCAAGAAAGCATTGGGCATGTTGATAAGCATAGTCTGGGATGGGGCCTGAAACATCGAATTTGCTATGATTAACAACAAAATCGCCTTATAGTCGATAGTTTATATCAGAAAAAATATTACTAACTCTAGACAATGTTAATTTATTAGTGGCCAAAAAACACAACAGTGGTACCTCTATCATATATGTATTCATGTACTAATAACCATCCATGCTCTTTTGTTGTATTATTTACATGGAAGTCAAGATTAAAGTATCAAGACGCTAGTCGCATTGTCAGCTCTTTTATGTATTGTAACTGCACTTTTTGTACCCATTTCGTTCCCTGGCTACTCTCCAAGATTTATATTTGTATGCTCCAAATGAAAAAAACATGCAAACGAATTTTCTGCAAGGACTACTAAGTACATAGCATGGAGAATTTGTATCCTAAGTAGTATTAAATAGGTATGGCCACAAATAAACATATATTCATTCTTGAATGCATCATTTCCGTACAAACCTGAAGAATTTCATTGAGAAATTGCATTGCTCTGTCCTTGCCTGACCATCTGAACTTGGAAGCAAAGCACGAAGTGAAGAATCGCTGACAGGCTGCACTAAGAGAAAGACGGGCAGAACGTACCTGTTACCACGCGAAGAAGATGGGGAAGAGGTCCAGGAGGTCGGCAAGCTCACCAGGAGCACAAGGAGCTGGTCGGGGAGGGCTGGGGCGGCCGGATGGCGGCGAATCGGGTGGCAGCGGCCGGGCTCGGCCGGAGTTGGGGAAGACGCGCTTGATATTCGAAAGCATGTTCCGAGTTATACTGAATCTAGAATGATCAAAGCCACACAAAGACCTCCAATTATAACTTGCAGGAAAGAATAATTATTATTTTCTTGACTGGCATAACTTTAATTATATGCTTCTTTGAGTTTTCAGCATGCTTCTTTGGGATTGCAAACAATTGCACAGAGCAAGGTGAGGCTGCAAACAATTTTATCCATGTCTAAAAGTTATTTCATGATAACCAACTAAGGGGAGAAATCACAAATAACAATGGAAAAAGGATTAAACAACTAATTAGATTGAAGAAAAAGCATGCATATGAAAAGGTAGTGTGGAAAACATGTGAATGTTGATGATACATATCCAATCCAAGTCAAGGAGGAATAAAAAAATAGAAGGGAAGTGTAAGATTTGTAAGATAAGTAAATAGTAACAATCCTTGAGAGTAACTGCCTGCAATTTCCTCACTTTGTCCACTAAAAATTAGCAACTGATATAGTACAAAGAAGAAAAGGGAGGCCACGATTTCCTGTTTCACTTTCAAACCAATTGTATCGCAATGGTGTAGGCTGGAGAGATTACCTTACTTTGAGGTAGACGAAACTATTTCTTAGGCAGATAAGAAAATAACCAAAATATTTAGCCAAAGAAGGTTAGTTTGGTAGTGGTACTCGATGAGTCTAGTTGTGAGAAAAGTGAATAAAAAATTCGCAGACCATTATCTACAGGGCGCATACCATTTTATACAACATTGTAACTTGAATTGTTGGCAGCTAAACAGTGTAATACTTGCAATAAACTTCACTATATAGAAAGATTGGTTGAAATTTTAAATGTTAATACATAATGGGATATGACTACAAAACAGTCATCGGTCACTGCCTTAATCCAAATATTTCAAGTCATGATCTCAGGGAAAATAAAAGAATTTTCTTACCCATGCAGAATCGAACTTCAATATCAAAATCCCATGGTGTTTCACCTTCAGTAATGATACAGCAAGACCCCTTAAGTTCTCCGCCAAGTTTAGGACTTTTCTTACAATCAGACTTTCATAGGCTGAAACAAAAAGAAAAGTATAATTAGAGTTAGCGCAATTTGATTCTGGTCAGATTAAGTTTTTCTTAGCTTGAATTAAAGCTATGGGCAATAGATGTAAGGAGATGTAAGGAGCTCATAAAGCAAGCAAGACCAGTGAAGTAGCAAGGCAACTTGGCTATCCACAGGAAAATAATTGCCCAATTATTCTACATGGTGGTAGCTATGTTGCATATACAGAATATGCGTTTGAATATGAAGAGCGTCGAGATCATGTGTACTATAAGAAGGTGCAGAGTACTCCAAAAGCATTGACGGCAGATACACATAATTCGGTGATCCATGACACATGCATCTTCTATATCAATATCAGGACACAACATGGCAAGGCAAAACATGAGTGAACATCCAATGGTAGTGTCTCGAGCGGCGGTACAGGGCAGCACACTTGATGATTTATGAGACATGAAAAGCATACTCTTCGAATATGGCATGAGTATCATCAACATTGTCCCTTGAGTTGTACCATGGTGGCTGTCTGACCTGAGGAGGAGGCCCCTTTGCTTGTCGCCACAGGAGGATGGGCTGGAAAATTTTAGGCGCACATATGAGGAAGCACATCCCCAGAAACACAACGAATATAAAGAAACTTATATGGCACTAAAAGGAAAAACATGAAATAAAAGGAAGTCGCGTAACTACCTGCAAGTACCTCTTATTATCACATTTGCAAGCAAACTTTGAAATGACTTGATCTTGAAAGCATACCGAGGCAGACTCTGTGTCAGCCATACGAACAGTGATCCACATCATGAAAAGCATCTCTTGCTTGGTACCAAGTAGTCATCTTGTAAATCTCTATATATGAGCTGTTGATATAAAACCTTGCATGGAACAGCCATGCAGTTCATAAAGGCACACAAATCATAAACCAACGTCATTGCACTCAAAACGCCACCCGTTCTAGCTAATAAGCTCAGTGAGGCAGAAAAAATACCCTCTTGGAAAGAGGAAACAAATCTGGCGAGGCATAAAAAAATTACCACATAAAAGCCTAGATCTTTTACTACACCATGCAACAGCCCGGCGAGGTCCTATATGCATGACACACAAAAAGGACATCATATCTATAGTTAAAACTGAACTTTTACACTGAACTTTTGCAGTTATTATTTCACGTTGGACAGCGAGACCTCTTTGCCAAACTGTAGTATACGACTCTTGATTCAGCAAACCAAAGTAACCTATATAGGTACAGTTTGCAGCGGCATAATAACCCACCATCTGAAAGCACCAGATTCAACCCAGGTGGTGAAGGAAGATAAAATGATCCTGAAGTGCAATAAGTTGAGAAAAAACTAACATATGTATAACTCTACTCTGTGGCCTACCAATAGTATGCCCAAAATTATCTTCTTATTCATAAAACCGAAAAGCAAAAAAAAAGTCCAGAACCATTATCCATGAGTCTTGAATATTGAATCCAACATAAGTGACCAGAACAAATAGATTCTTTAATAGACATGATTTGTTTACCTTGAGGATCCAGTTGATAGCAATGGCACCCGGGGATTGACTTGCTTTGAGAGACTCCAACAGAGCTCAGCAAGGTTCTTGTGGTGAACACCCCCATCGCTCCACCAAAACAATGCTGAGCAGTGAAAAAATGTTAGCATGCTACATTTGAAATTTTGAATCAAGACAATGCATACTGGACCCCAGTTCTAAACTGCACCTTGAGAGCTCTCCAGGTCATGTATGGGACGTATGAAGGAGTAACACTATCTGGAAACCCTTCAGGCACAACATATGATCTTACGAACGCCATAATTTCCTGCAGCCATAGTGCATAATGGTGTTATTTATTAAACCTCTGTGGTCAATGTAGTTTATTGGTAGATGACATAACTGTGAAATAATTTCAAGTTTCCACATATAACAGTTTAATCTTGGGATAACAATTGGGGAACAGTCTATTTAACAATTGGAAACTGTTGCAGAACGTAACTCCAAAACAATTTCAACTAATCCAGAATTATTCTCTACAAACAAAGATAATATGTATTTTAATTATTAAAAAAACTTGGACATGTATTAACCGGGAACACTTTACAGTCAGCAATTAAGTTAACCTCGCATGTAGTCCACAACAGGATCAAATTTTACCTTCGTCCCAACTAAAAATTGACGGTGAAAACAATACTATGGAGTACAAAATAATTTCTCCAGAAAAAAGTCATAGTCCTGGAGGTAGGACACAATTTAATCTCCCGGTTTCACCTAAGTTGCCTCGAAAGTATGGAGTCAGTACACTCCCAGGGCAAAATCAGAGTGACGAACAACCAAATCGGCTGATAGCGACAGCTAGTACGCATCGAATCGGCCCAAAATCCACAACCAATTCTCCCAATCAAGCTCTGAAACCTACCGGAAACCAGAACACAACAAACAGCGAACACGCACGACAGGACGTCGCAATTCCAGTAAAGCGGTTGCTCACCTCGGCGTGCGGCAGCGGAGACTGGAGCGGTACGGCCCTGACGGAGGCCCCAAGGGGGACGGCAGACCCGCCGCGGCCCCGGGCGCGTCGAGCCTCGCGCTGCCCGGGGTGGGCTCGGCTATCGTGGCCCGCACGGCCTCGCGCACTGCGAAGCGCGCGTCGGGCGGCGGCGCCGTGACTGTCTCATCTGGAGGTGAAGAAGGAGGCCCCGTACGGCGGCGACCTGCGGGCACGCCGGCATCGATTCCGGCGACTCCGCGGCACCCCGGCACGCAATCGTCCGTGAGGAGTGGGAGGCGGCAACGGTGGACCTCGCAGCGCGCGTAGTTCTTGACGGCGAGCAGCGGAGCGTCGAGGACGGGCGGCGGCGGCGGCGGCGACCTGCGGCCGCGTGCGGGAGAGAGAAGGGATAGGGGATTTATGCGGGCGGTTTTACACAAAGAACCTGGAACTGGCAGGCGGCGCCCGGTGAGGAGGGAGAGGCGGCGACGGCGCACCTCTCCGTGCCGGCGATCTGTGCGGGGAGGCCCGTGGCGGCGGGGGCGAGCGTCGGAGGCGGCCGCGTCGCCGTCGCCCGTACGTGAGAGAGCGTGGGGAGGAGGGAGGGGGGCTGTGAGGACAGTTTTGCAATTTTGTCCGTGTTGTTTTCCGATTTGCGAATCGGTCCGTCGCCTCGCGTTTCCCTGGACTGCGGGTTGTATTTTCGTTTTCTAGAGGGGCCTTTTTGCAAAAACGTCATCGACGCGTCCCTCGCGCCGCCCGATCGCCGTTCGACGGCCGGGATCGCAGCACTGTAGTACTGTAGCTAGCTACAGTGCTTACTGTAGCTAGCTACAGTAGCAGGAGGCCTCTCAGCGCGAGAATCCGCTCGACTTTAATATAGTTAGTAGATGCAGTGATGCTCTATGACCAATATATGTATTTGGTGGCTCGGAGTCCAGCAGCTTGGAATCTCATTGAAGCGCCCAATTATCTCGGTATGCATCTACCATTACGCATTAACTACAATACAATATGTTGGTGCTACGACTCCTTTTCCTGCTAGGGATCTTGTATTCTTGTCATCAGTAAATTTAGACATGAAACTACTCCATTTTGGGCATCTAATTATTGTAGGTGGCCGGGTGACAACTGGGCCCTCTACAATCGCCGAAACGTAGTGATTCCATCTATTATTTCTTTTGATTAGTTAGTTCTGTTTCTAGTATATCGGTGGTACAATGCGCCCATGTCTGAAACCAAAATTTCTGCTTGTGGGTGTTCACGCAGAATTGGACTGCAGAGTATAGCGTCGCTGAATTTCCGCATATCCATGTAGCCAGAATGTCGGGCTGCTAATAATTTGTCAGGCAAGTACATCTTCACATCCCTTTCATTGCATTGTTTCTTATTTATGTAAAGTTTAGCTCAACTGATCGTTGTCTACTTGTCTTGGGCAAAAGCATTTTGAATACTTCACCGAGACCAATCAGGCTTGAGCTGGATCGTCTTTCCCATGCTACTTCATTCAAGTGACTGCCATTTTTTTCTTGTATGTTCACCTGCCAACAGAAGTACGTAGAGCATCTGATATGGGGTGTGCTTTGATTCAACATTCAAATGTGTATTATGTTTTGTGCCAGTATAGGCAAAAGGATGCATGTTGTACCCGGGGATAGTAGATCTTTGTCATGCCGGATTAGTCTTAGACCCATTTTTTTATACTTTATCAAATGAACATGTCATCTGTACCTCCTCTACTTGATTATTCTAGGGAGTTTCTCACCTTCGCTGTGACTTCTTTTTCAGGTTAATTGTGGAGCTAACGACATTAAAATGATGAAGAGAGATGAAGCATTAGTTTTGCCTCGACAAAACTATGGAGGGCTTTACTATATAGGATATGTTAGGATTTTTTTGCTTGTTCACGATACTTCCCAGTCTATATGTAATTAAATAATATAATATTTGATTCAGTTCCATTTTTATTAGCTATAGAATTTTCAGTGTTCGCTCCTTATAATGGTCCTGCCTTCTACGGTGCATGAACCTAAAAATATATTTAAAATCTGTTCCCACCTAAACTTCCGAATATAAGCAAATTATACCAGAACGTGTCTTGAGACGCTTTATCACAGAACAAAATTACGTATTTACTTCTCACCGTGAATACGTATATACATAATGTGTATAAGTATAATATGGCTTGCCTATATTAGTAGAGACGATACAAACCTGTGTCTATTAAATCGTCTTTTCATGTGTAGACATGCTTTCAAGCGTCTCACAAGCGTCTTTACATATGTACGCACGCTTAGCAAGACGTCTTTATATCATTTGAGACGGTGGATAAGGAGACGCTTTAACGACGCTTTACGAAAGCGGCTGTACAGACCTTTAGTGATGAAATATCGCGTCTCTAGCTTTAAATTTAGCGTCATTACGTGCCTAGTGTGTTGTAGTGATACTTCGATCGTAATAGTCGCTGACTAATGAGCATATTGGTTTGCTTTGTCTTGGCCAGCATTGAGGAGTATGCCAGTGAAGTGAGAGCACTGAAACGTCAGTCGCCTCCTACACCTGACTCGACTCACAGGTACTACATTGGCCTCTTGCACAGCTCTGTACGTAGAAGAAACCATGGGTTGATATTATTAACTCATTTTGCTTTTTACTGATCTCAATGCTTATCTTGCGTTGTTGCTTCTTATTACTACTTAGCAGAGGTTTGCGAGACTTGGCTAAACACATTCATATTGCGGATTGCGTTCGGGAACATGAGTTGGACTTTGTCGCAATTATGGAATCGGGTAGACGAGATTTCCCGGTGCAAACTTCAGATCACCTTGCAGGTGGCTATGAGTTCACTTGGAAATGGATACCTCCGCGTGGCAGGTCGGGAGGCATTTTACTCGGCATTAAGGATAATTCTCTAGAATTATTAGATTTCATGCATGGAGAGTTTCATATTAAACTACACCTGCGAAACAAATCTGATAATTTTATCTGGAGCCTTGTTGCGGTTTATGGTGCAGCCCAAGATGAGTTCAAGGCAGCCTTTTTACGGGAACTTGTTAATCTTGCTAAAGACAATCCATACCCTATTCTTATAGGAGGGGATTTTAATATCCTACGGTATCAGCAAGACAAGAACAATGACCGGTTTGATAACTATTGGTTTTTCTTATTCAACGCTGTCATTGATAGTTTAAATTTAAGAGAGGTTAAGTTGTCTGGAAGGCAATTTACTTGGGCTAACAATAGAACTGTTCCTACATACGAAAAACTCGATCGCGTGTTAGTAGACACTGAGTGGGAAAACAAATACCCATTGGTGTCCGTACGCGCGCTCGAACGTATTGATTTACTTTCTGACCATGCTCCGATTCTTATTGATACCGAGGACGCAAAGCTACATGTGAATAGACCGCAATTCAAAATTGAATTAGGCTGGTTTAACCGTGATGGTTTTGCACATATGGTTAAGGAAAATTGGAACAAGCCAGTGCATGGACAAAACCCAATACAAAGGTGGAATAATAAAATCCGTAGGCTACGGAAACACCTTCGTGGATGGGCTCGCCATATTACTGGGATATACAAAAAAGAAAAGAAAAGACTTGCAGAAATCATTGATAACATTGACCTACAAGCGGAGATGCGATCGCTATCTGAGTCTGAACTTGATCAAAAAAATCAAGCAAATGAACAGATTGGACGCCTACTTCGCGAAGAGGAATTTAAATGGTATCAACGGTCAAAGGCACAATTTTTACTGGAAGGAGATAGTAATACAAAATATTTCCATATGTTGGCCAATGGGCGACATAGGAAGAAGTATATACATTCTCTAAACCAGGACGAGGGTGCTATTGAAGGCCATGATGAGCTAAAAGCCTATATAACAAAGTACTATAAAACTCTATTTGGGGCTCTAGAGGAAGGTAACTTCACTCTCGATGAGTCCCAGACAGAAGATATCCCACAAGTATCCAATGAGGAAAATGCCTTTCTCATCGCTCCATTCCTAGAGGAGGAGATCGAGAAAGCCATTTTCCAAATGGAACACAATAAAGCTCCCGGTCCTGACGGTTTTCCGGCAGAGTTTTATCAGAACTTTTGGGATATTATCAAAAACGATTTGGTGGAAATGTTCAATGCTTTCCATGCTGGACAACTTGAGTTGTTTAAGTTGAACTTTGGGGAGATTATTTTGTTACCAAAGACTAAGAATGCAGAAAGGATCCAACAATATCGGCCTATCTGTCTCCTAAATGTCAGTTTCAAGATATTCACTAAAGTGGCAACGATACGGCTGAACTCAGTGGCGGATCATGTAATCCGGCCAACTCAGACAACCTTCATGCAAGGACGTTATATTCTTGACGGCGTCGTCACTTTGCATGAAACAGTTCATGAATTACACCGCCAAAAAATGAGCGGTGTGATCCTAAAAATCGACTTTGAAAAGGCATATGACAAAGTTAAATGGCCTTTTCTGCACCAAGTTCTAAGAATGAAAGGTTTCTCTGAAACATGGTGCGATTGGGTTTATAACTTTGTTACTGGAGGTAGTGTCGCTATTAAAATCAATGATGATATTGGACATTACTTTCGGACAAAAAAGGTTTGCGACAAGGTGACCCATTATCCCCGATATTATTTAATATCGTCGTGGATATGTTGGCCATCATAATCGAGCGCGCGAAGACTTCGGGCCAAATTGCGGGAGTGGTACCACATCTTGTACATGGTGGACTATCAATCCTTCAGTATGCCGATGACACTATTCTCTTTATGGAACATGATATCGAGAAAGCAAAAAACCTAAAGTTAATACTTTCAGCGTTTGAGCAACTCTCGGGATTGAAAATAAATTTCCATAAGAGTGAGTTGTTCTGCTTCGGGGAGGCCCAAGATCATGTTGCTGAATATTCAGAACTATTTGGTTGCCAACTAGGCCAGTTTCCTATGTCATATTTGGGGATACCGATACATTATCGGAGACTCACAAATAATGAATGGAAACTGGTTGAGGAACGGTTGGAGAAATGGCTGAGCAGCTGGAAGGGTAAATTACTCTTAGTTGGAGGCCGGTTAGTTTTGATTAATTCGGTGCTCAACAATATGGTTCTATATATGCTATCCTTCTTCAAAGTACCGAAAGGAGTACTCACAAGGTTGGACTACTTCCGATCGAGGTTTTTTTGGCAAGGGGATAACGAAAAAAAGAAATATAGACTGGCAAAATGGAATGTGCTATGCCGTCCAAAAGACCAGGGGGGACTAGGTATTCAAGACCTAGAGGCAAAAAACATTGCACTCCTTAGTAAGTGGCTTTTTAAGCTCTTAACTGAGGATGGGGTGTGGCAACAACTCCTGAGGAACAAATATGTGGGTTCAAAAATGGTATCCCAGATGTCTTGGAAGGCAGGGGATTCACATTTTTGGGCAGGTCTGATGTCGGTGAAATCTTCTTTCTTCCGATATGGATCGTTCCACATAAGAGACGGATAGGAAATTCATTTCTTGGAGGACTCCTGGCTAGGGAATACACCTCTACGGGAGCAGTATCCGGCATTATACAATATAGCAAGTGATAAAGGCGATACGCTCGCTAGGGTGTTGGGATCTTCTCCACCCAATGTGTCTTTTAGGCGGGCTCTCCTCGGTACAAGGTTGGAATGTTGGCAAGCTCTACAAGAGCGACTGGCCGAAATCCATCTCCAACATGGACGGGATGAATTCCACTGGAAACTGCAAAAGAATGGTACATTCTCAGTAGGATCCATGTATAATGCTTTAGTACTTTCCGAGGTCCTAGTTATAAACAATAAACATCTATGGAAAATGAAGGTACCCTTAAAGATAAAGATATTTGGCTGGTACCTTCTCAAAGGGATCATCCTGACTAAGGACAACCTGGCAAAGCGTAACTGGCAAGGAAGTAAAAAATGTGTCTTCTGTCATCATGACGAGAATATCAAACATTTATTCTTTGAGTGTCAGTTTGCGCGGTCTATATGGTCTGCCATCCAAATGGTTTCAAACTTGTATCCACCTTGGTCAATTGCTAATATTTTTGGCAATTGGCTACACGGTATAGATTGCATGTTTAGAAAACATATTTGGGTGGGAGCGATCGCTTTATTATGGTCGCTTTGGCTATGTAGAAATGACAGTGTTTAACGCTAAAGTTTCTTCTCCAATGTAGGTAATTTTCCGATGTGCTCACTATCTCCGGGAGTGGTCTATTCTTCGGCTCACCGAGACCTGTTTACAGAGGTTTCCTCGCGGTTGGAGCAAGTGGCGACAGATATTTTTTCCCATCATGGGTGGCAGCATAATCTGCGTATCGGCCCGCCTACACCATAGGATCGATTTTCGTCGCATGTGACAAGTTTTTCCTATGTGTCTTTCTCTCACCCCTTTCAGCTTTCTATCTCACTACTTCTTATCGGCTGTGTGCATCTTAGATATGCAGAGGCTGGGTGTGGACATTTCCAGTTGTATCTCCTGGATGTAAACTGGTTAAAGTCTAATAAAGCGCTCTTTTTAGAAAAAAAAAGCAATCTTTCATATGTTCTGCATACATCATTCATACATGTATAATGTATGTATTCATCATCAACTTCAAAAATTAGTTGTAGATGAATTATTTATATCAAATGAATGGTAGCTTTACAATAATCACTGATTGTATGGACATTTCTTGCTCTAGGTCCATGGAATCCACCGGTGAGACTGGCTCTGAAATTGTTGAGGAGAAGCCCAAAAATGAATCAGTTCCTTGGTACGTCTGATTTTGACTTGCTGCACTTCAGTGAACAGTGTGTATATATATGTTATCTTTTTGGGAAGAGAAGGGGCAACATTGAACAAACCGGACCTACGCCATTCCATGATAGAGCCGTTAGAAGGCAGGGAGGCGACTGCGGCGGCGGCCTTGGCCCCGGCTGTGATCTCGCCGCCCTTTGCCGTCAGCGGCTCGTTGGTGGAGGAGATCGCGGTGTTGGGGGTGGCCTCGGCGGCGCACTCGCCGTCCATTGAGGAGATCTCGGCAGTGTCTGCTGCCACGGGATCGGAGTCTTCGCGCTCTGTCGGCGGCCGGTTTTGGTGCCTTGCCGCGTCGGAATCGGAGGATGATGGAGCTGACGACAAAGACGACTCTGAGGTTGCGGCGCCGGGAAGAGGCAAGTACTTGGCTTCCTCGATGGAGGAGGAATGCCAGACGCCGGCGTGCGCCTCCGGCAGATCGTTGGCCAATTCGACGTCTCGGATGGAGCGTAGGCTGGCGAAGCGGAAGCAACAAAGGTTAGCATCGTTAACGTTCTTGTCTAGTGGATCGGAGGATGCAGGTTCGACGGCGAGGTGGGACTGTCCTCCGAAGCCGACGTTTGTGATGAAGACGGCGACCGCTTCGCCGGGCGTGAAGCAGGCGGCGAGAACGTTGAAGATGCCGGTATTGCCGGCGTCTTTCTTCACCGACGATGATGGAGCGGGAGCGTGGATCAAGGTTTGCCGGCGACGGCGTCCATCGACGATCGAGGTGAGCTCGCCGACGTCTCGATCCACAAATTTCGGCACGAGTTTCAAATTTCAGAAGCAACGGGACCCGGTGGGCTTCGGCCCGGCCAGGCCCGATTTGCATGGAAGGCTATCGGGGGGCCAGAGAACTGAAAAATTAAAAAAAAAGATCAACCGAACCCTAATACACCTGGAGTTCGTCTCCGCGGCGTTTTTGGGTTTTTCTGGTCTCGTTATTCCGCGCCTCCTCCTGGTGACGGCGGCGTGGTTAAGATGGCATATCGCGGCGGCGGCGTTGGAGGCGGGAGAGACTAATGCCGTGGCAGTGGTGCACCGCCGGGGCGAGGAGGTTTCCCGGGCGCGGGGCGCGCTAGCACCTTCGAGGTGGGCGGCCCAAGCGGCACTGCGGCACAGCGGATCGATCAACATGAGGATTTTCATGGCGGGTTCCAGGCGGGAGCAGGCTTTGTGCCACGCGGAAGGCGTGGTGGTTTCCATGCCGAGCGAGGTCGCCGCTTCGAGGGACTTGGCCGTGGTTATGGTGGTTTTGGTAATCGTGGCCGCGGCTACGCGGCGCAAGGCTACGGCCATGACGGAGGTTATGGGCGCAACGATGGCGGCTACGGACCTCCATACGGAAACGATGCTGGTCGTGGCCGCGCGCACGACCGTGGCATCCGTGGCCGTTATGGCGACGGTGGATATGGCAATTGGGGAGGACGTCCCGCTGCTTTCGTGCAGCCAGCAGCGCCTCCGGCGGCGGCGGATGTGATACCGCATGTGGCGCCAGCGGTCGGGCCGGTGGCTCCGGGTCCAGCTCCTGTGGTCCCTGCGGCAGCTGCCGTGGAGGTCGCCGCGCCCATGGCGGTTGCTGCGCCCGCGACGGTTGCTGCACCCGTGGTGGCGGCGGTCCCTCAGCCGGCGCAGGTGGCGCCGGTTCCTGTTGCTGCGGTCGATGGAGGAGCTTTGCAGCCAGGACCGACAGTTTCAGCTGATCAACTAGCCGCGGCGTTGGCGGCGGCAGCTCCGAAGAAGGGGAAACGTTGCTATAGATGTGGGGTGCCAGGGCACCGATCCGTGGATTGCACAGTGGACATTTGCGTGATTTGTGAAGGACCTTCACATGGAGATAAGAGCTACCATTTGTTGACAGCTCCGAAGCCCAGGATTCTGGTTTATGGGTATGCTCATGAGGAGCTGCTGTTTTTTGCATACCCATGCACGGCATCATACAAACCCAAGATGGAAAATGTTCGTTTAGCTTCACTGGTGGTGTCAGGAGGTGAGATGGATATTCCGAGCATTGTTGCTCAGCTGCAGCGGTTAGTCCCAACCGAGCAGTATGTCTGGGATGTGCGTCGGATGGGTCACAATCGATACCAGGTGCAGTTTCCAACTAGGAGTGATCTTGACAGGCTGCGGGTATTTGGGTTATGTCGGGTGCCAAATAGTCCATGTGAGTTAACATTTGATAGTTGGGCTCAAAATCCACAACCGATGAATTCTCTGCCAGAAGTGTGGTTGCAGGTGTCAGGCATTCCGAGACCTCACATTGGTGATTTCCTGGCTCTTTGGGCTGTAGGTGACATGTTCGGCATGACTTTGGAGATTGATATGGCTTTCACTAGGGAACACGATATTCTCAGGATTCGTATAGGTTGCTTGAACCCTAGGAAAATCCCGAGGCGGTTTCCTCTCTTTATCAAAGATGGTTTCTATGATCTCTCTTTCGTGGTAGAAGGTCTACAGCCACCTGTTGATGACGATGTGAAGATGAAAGGAGCTGATGACGACTCTGAGGATGATGATGACGGACTAGGGGATGATTTTGCTGAGGCTGTGGCCAAACTTGGGTATTCGGGACAAAAGGGGACTTCAGAGAAGACAAATGAGACCTCCACTGCGACTGATAAGGGGGATAGTTCCAACACGCAACCACCTGTTTCGGAGGTGAAGGCAGGGGTGGTGTTCTCTCCACAGGTGCGTAGAGCTTTTGACAGTGCAAGGGAGGAAATTCGACTGTTTATGGCTGGCAAGGAGGTTGGACAGGACGTGGTCGGGGAGGCGGTCGGAGCTGTGCTCGAAGGGGACGAGGAGGTGGCCAATGCCGCTGCGTTAGGGCAGGGCAAGGTCGGCCGGCCCGTGACCCTTTCGACACCGACGGTGGGAGTGGGGAGGCACGCTCCGGTTGCCTCTCCTCCCGTCGAGTTGGCGCAGCAGATGACTGGGGCACCGCCGTTTTCGGCAACGACGGGTGCCTCTAGTCCTTCGAGTTCCATAGATGGTGGAGCTGCTCGGCTCTCTCCTAGTACCCCAGGTGGGGGTGTTAGTCCGAGAGAGACGGGGCAGCAGCGAGTTCCGGCGCCTATCTACTCACCTACGATGCCATCTTTTCCGATTAACCGTATGGGTGATGACGGAAAGGTGGTGTCAAACCAGCGCGTCATCGACTTTGGCGGCGTCCCGGACGTCGAGGCGTTGGGGCTGCGCTCAAGCGATCGTATTCGAGCTCAGCACAATGCGGATGCCACTCAGATGGAGCGGGCAATGGCATAGGCTGAGAGGCGACACTCCTTGCTAGGTACGAGTTTAGATAAACGTTTTTCCATTTTGTCTTTTTCTGATCAAGAAATCGTTGATAAAGCGTCTAAGTTGGGGGTTTCTTTAGGATCAAGTGTTTTATCAGCTAATGTTTCAGCTTCTTTAATTAAAAAATCTGAATTAACAAGGTCGGTTACTATGTTGCAAAATAATCTAAATGATAAGTATGATGATCAACCGCATAGTTTGATTCTTAATAGGGCTTCGTGCCTTACTGAAGATCTAGAAGAGGATGATATTTCTAGAACTTTGGAGGATAGAACGGACTTTTAGATTCAGTCCGAGAAGGTCAAACGGACAAGGAAAAAGAGGGTATATTCGAATAGCAACAAGCGTAGAAGTGCTAGGATAAAACTTCAGAAAATAAATATAAATGCATAATTTAAAAGGGATTTTTTTGGAATAGTGAGGGTTTTCGTGATCCCGGCAAGCACTTGTTTGTGCAAGAATCTATTAGAGAGAAGAAATTAGATTTTATCGCTTTGTCGGAAACGGGTAGATCCAATTTCTCCACTCCTTTCTTAACACACCTAGCGGCTGGACAAGATTTCAGCTGGTTCTGTTTACCACCGAGAGGAAGGTCGGGGGGTATGCTAATTGGTGTGAATACGACAACTATTCAAGTCAAAAATGTTGATGTTGGAGATTTTTGTGTCAAGTTGTTTTTTAAATCTAGATGTGACGGCTTCGAGTGGGTTTTGGTGTCTGTTTATGGGGCGGCACAAGATGAACACAAACCGATGTTCTTATCAGAGTTAGTCCGTTTATGTGAAAATGAACCATTACCGATGTTGGTGGGTGGGGATTTTAACATTCTACGGAAACCTGAAGAAAAGAGCAACGATAACTACAATGCTCGCTGGCCAATAATGTTTAATGCTATCTTACAAAGCCTTGAGTTGAAAGAAATTGAACTTTCGGGTAGACAATACACTTGGGCTAATAGGAGAGAAACACCTACTTATCAAAAATTGGACAGGGTTTTAGCTACAACTGAGTGGGAGCAGAAATTCCCTTTAGTTTCGGTCCAGGCCTTAACACGAGCTGGTTCTGATCATACCCCTCTCTTCGTGGATTCGGGGGTACAAGCTCATTTAGGCAATACGTCACGTTTCTCATTTGAACTTTCATGGCTTAGAATGGAAGGTTTTTATGAGATGGTGGCAGCGGAGTGGAATAAATATGTCAAAGGGGACTCCCCTATTGAAGTGTGGCAAAATAAAATTAGACATTTGAGACGGTTTCTTAAGGGTTGGGCAAAAAATCAAAGCGGAAAATATAAGAAGGAGAAAGAAAGGCTGTTAAGAATTATCGATGAGTTAGACATTAAAGCTGAAAGCACACCTCTTAGTGTGGGTGAGCGAGATGCATTGAGAGAAGCTAATGATAAAATTTGTTGTCTTCGAAGAGACGAGGAAACAAAATGGGCACAAAGGGCAAAAGTTAAATATATTCAGGAAGGTGGAAATAACACGAAGTATTTTCATCTTATTGCAAACGGAAAACATAGGAAAAAGAAAATTTTCCAATTAGAACAAGACGAAGGAACCATAGTGGGGGACACGAATTTAAAAACTTATATTTCAGAATATTATAAGAAACTCTTTGGGGAATCCGACCCAAATGATGTCACGATGGATGAAGGAATGGTCCATGATATTCCGCAACTTACCCAAGAAGAGAATGCCATTCTTACAGCTGATTTCTTAGTGAAAGAAGTGTACGAAGCAATATCTCAAATGGAACTCAATAAGGTGCCGGGGCCTGATGGTTTTCCTGCTGAGTTTTACAAGACATTTTGGGAGATAATTCGAAATGATCTAATGGCTCTCTTTGTACAATTGAAGCAAGGAAATCTGTCCTTGTTTAAATTAAATTTTCGGGTAATTACGCTGATACCAAAAAATAAGAATGCGGTTCAGATTCAACAATATAGGCCTATTTGTCTGCTTAATGTCATTTTCAAAATCTTCACAAAAGTAGGCACTAATCGTATTACTGAAATTGCACAAAAGATAATTAGACCGACGCAGTCGGCATTCATGCCAAGGAGACACATTTTAGAAGGTGTGGTGGTCCTACATGAAACCATTCATGAGCTTCATAGGAAGAAAATGGATGGAGATCTCTTGAAGATTGATTTTGAGAAAGCATACGACAAAGTAATATGGCCCTTCCTCCAACAAGCATTGCGTATGAAAGGTTTTGCACAAGAATGGTGCAATTGGATTATGCAATTTGTTCAGGGGGGAAGTGTCGGGGTTTGGGTGAATGATGACATAGGTCATTATTTCCAAACCAAAAAAGGCCTACGACAGGGAGATCCGTTGTCTCCTATATTGTTTAATATAGTTGCGGATATGCTCGCCATCTTAATCGCACGGGCGAAGGAAGATGGACAAATTGACGGGCTCATACCTAATTTGGTTGAGGGGGGCTATATATTTTACAATACGCGGATGACACTATTTTATTTTTGGACCATAATCTTGAAAAGGCGGCGAATCTAAAACTGATCTTGTGCATTTTCGAACAGCTTTCGGGGCTGAAAATAAACTTTCACAAGAGTGAGATTTTTTGTTTTGGGAAGGCCAAAGAGGTGGAGGATCAGTACCGACAAATCTTCGGATGTGAGTCGGGGTCTCTACCTTTTAAATATTTGGGGGTTCCTATTCATTATAGGAGACTCCGAAACGATGAATGGCAACCGGTTGAATGTCGTTTCGAAGGCAAACTCGGATGCTGGAAAAGAAAGATGTTGTCCTATGGGGATCGGCTAGTACTAGTGAATTCGGTTCTAACAAGCCTGACGATGTTCATGTTATCCTTTTTAGAAATACCTAAAGGGGTGAGAAAAAGGTTGGATTTCTATAGATCTCGATTTTTTTGGCAAGGTGATGAAAATAAGAGGAAATATAGATTGACAAAATGGAACCTTATTTGTAGACCAAAGGATCAGGGTGGGTTAGGCGTGGAAGTGCTTGAATTAAAGAACAAATGTTTGCTTAGCAAATGGCTTTTCAAACTTTTGAATGAGGAGGGTGTGTGGCAGGAACTGTTACAAAACAAATACCTCCAAAGTAAAACTTTAGCTCAAGTAGAGGCTCAACCCACCGATTCACCCTTTTGGAAGGGACTAATGAGAGTCAAAGATGATTTCTTTAGTAGAGGATCATTTGTAGTTGGTAATGGGGAAACTACAAGGTTTTGGGAGGACACTTGGTTGGGTAACTCTCCATTGATGAACCAATATCCGTTATTGTATAATATTGTGCAAAATCAGCATGCTTCGGTCCATGATGTGCTTCACAATGCACCCCCGCTGAATATAGGATTTCGAAGAGCCTTGGTGGGGAATAAATGGGATATGTGGTCTCATCTGTGCCTTAGATTGATGCAAGTGACGTTGAATAATGTTCCTGACTATTTTAAATGGAATCTGAACCAAAATGGACAATTTACAGTAAAATCAATGTATGAGGACCTGATGAATGGTCACACAATATATCTACAGAAGTATCTTTGGAAATTAAAAATACCGCAAAAGATTAAAAAAATTATGTGGTTCCTTCATCGAAAAGTCTTGTTAACTAAAGATAATCTAGCTAAGAGGAATTGGAAAGGTAGCTCACATTGTTCTTTTTGTGGGAATGATGAGAGTATTGACCACCTTTTTATTGCCTGCCCTTTTGCAAAACTTGTATGGCGTGTTGTTTTTTGTACATATAATATCCCTCCCCCTACTAATGTCACAAATATGTTTGGGAATTGGTTGAGGGGGATAGACAAAAAGACCAAAGATAGGATTCGTATCGGCATTTCTGCTATTTGTTGGTCTATTTGGAATTGTCGAAATGATATTGTGTTTAACAGAAAGGATAATTTTCATGTATTACAGGTTGTTCACAGGGCGGTTCACTGGATACAGTTATGGGCTTTCCTGCTGCCTTCGGACCAGCGGGACCTTATGGTGGCTGGATGCACGAGACTACTGCGCGTGGCACAGGAGTTTTTCTCCCGACATGCATACGTGGCAACATATTAGTCGGCTTTCGTAGTCTTTCTTTTAGTTTGTCATTGTCGGTTGAGGCATGTCTCGACCTCTACTCTTTGTGAGATGTTAGCACAAATAAGATACTGATAAACTTTGTAATAATTGGCTGTGTGCATCAATCGATGCAGAGGCTGGGATTAATAAAATTCCCTTTTCTAAAAAAATATATATATGGAGCTGGTGGTTAACAACTTTTCAGTATTTATAGCATAAATTTTGCTATATTACCTCTTAAGCTCGGTGATGTGTGTGGATTGTTATTTTGCATTTTGTTGATCCTTTGGGTGTTGGTCTGATTCAGGGCACAAAGACATTTATTCATCGACTTCGTGGAGGTTATAATTTCCCATCGACATGGCCACAGCAACCCGGCCCAGCATAAACTGGATGCTGAAGCATATTGGGCAGCAGGAGAGAAAATTGAAAATCCTAAAGTCGCAGAGTCTCTTGCCTCTCTAACAGAAAAACTAGCGCGGTAAGTTCCTATATGATTTTTATACAATTGTTGAAAGATGCAACAATTTTAACCTAGTTGTTGCAGGGGCGAAGCATCTACAAAAGAAATCATTGAGAATGGTAAGAAGTGGATGGGCGAGGAAGTTATGTTGGATTTTGAGGAGTACATCGAAGGAATGGAGAAATTCAAAGTAAATGATTTTCTACTATTTTGTCCATTTTAATCGAAAGCAGGTTTCTTTATAAGGTGTTTGTTTCAGGATGTGTTGTATGGCCTTGATGAGCTGCAACACCAGTGCTTCAGCATGGAGAGCTACGACCATGTCGTTCATCACTTCAACTTCACTGTGAAGACGAAAAAGAATTCAGAAGACCATTGGTCATCAACACTCTATTTTGCTGAAGTGAAAGAGGTCTATGGAAGAAAGTATTATTCCTGCTATGAACTAGATTCATATGATTATGGTATATATGACTTTCTTGTTTCTCCTTCGTTCTAATTAATCGTGTTAGATTTGTTTGATGCAAAAATATTGTTTGATCTCCTGAATTATGTGTCTTTTGTTTAGGTCACTGCTATGCGTGCAAAAATCAAGGGATGCATGCACTGCAACACCCTATCTGTGGGATCGGGTATGAGGGTGGCCATGGTGCTATGGGACCCCCCTTCGTTTATCTTAGTGATGATGATTACTTTGATTGAGTGATGATGGTGCACTGTTAAATGTGTATTTCTATGGTTGAATTATCTGAGATTTGCTAGTTGTGAAGTGTCTTGTATTAAGAAGTTGACATGCATGTACAATGTAACGGTGAATTATGGGCAGATGTTGGACTTATACCGAGAAGTTCCAATAGACAAAAAAATCATTAAAAGCCATTTTCATCGGAACGGGCTAGCATTTTCTAAACAAGGTGTTCTTCGAGCATCTCCTATTGTAGCCCCAATAGCCATCCCAATAGGCTATTGGAGCGGTGGATACAAAATATGATTCCTAGTAGTGGTCCCAATAGCCAGATTCTGGGGCCCTCCTAATATTATGTCCGGCACTACCAGCCCAACCCTACACTTTGAGAGTCAATTGGTAGTGTCGAACATAAATTTCACACCGCATGTCCGGCCTGGACCACCTGCAACAGCACATGCTCTTGTTTGTCAGACTTCCTATTGGCGCTACGGCTAGGAAAAGTATCTCTTGTTTGTCTGGCGCATCTTGCCATCCTCCCAATACTATGTCCGATCACTCACAATACTTTATTGCCGGACACTCTATTGGAACCATAGCGGGAGAAGCTATTCCCCTCGTTATAACAGGGGAAGCCGTCGCAAGCCATGTCGCGAGATATCATATACCCCCCAACCAAGTTTATTTGTAGTTATGTTGGCATGTCCGGAGGAAATTATTTTTTATGGGATCATATTTTTGATAAATTATATCTGGAAGGAAATTATGTTTGATAAATTTATTTGGAAAGAAAGCTTCCAATTCGTATTCCAAAACAGTTCAAAGTATTGTTCAGGGTGTACAAATTATCCTCGCAAGCAGAAACATGTATACAGATTAGGCCTGGACCAGGGCAAAGCGTTTATGAGACTAACGTCTAGACCTGGCCATGGGCCGAGCCGGGTCGGGCTTTGGGGTGGGCCTGGAAAAGCCTGCAGCAAAAAACCTAGACCCAGGCCCTGTCGGTGGGCCTAGAATTCAAGCCCAAGCCCAGCCCATTGGCGGAAAATAGAGGCGGGCCTAGGGCCGGGCCTCTTCCTTAAATCGCCCATATGTGAAGCCCAAGCCCGGCCCTATCAATCCTTTGGACTTAAAACGTAGGCACAGGCCCACCCACGGGCCTCAAAACATAGGCCCAAGCCCCGGGCCTAGGCAGGCCGACCGGGCCGGGCTTCCCATGGCCAGAACTACTGACGTCCAATGCGTGAAAGTAAGAAGTATTGCGGCTACGTAGCTAATGATTTGTCTTGGTGTTCCGAATTTCCGTTTGAGATCCTTTTACACAGTACATACTGACAGTGTTGTGTATGTCTATCTCATAAATCTATTTATGTTTTTTATTAAATTTTAGCGTGGTATGGTTCGAATACAACACAAGCCGTAGTTGCACCAAGGATGTAGGTACCCTCTGTCCATCATGCTTGCCCATGATGCGAGCAAGCAACTGTTCGAGATGCCTTGCCCAACGCAACAAGCCATCCAAGTAGCAAAACACAAGCAACTGTCACCTGACCTGACCTGAGAGGAAGAGCCTTCAGAAAAGGAAGAAAAGTTTTGCTTCCAAAAATGCAACTCATCACACTTCATGATGCAATGAAGGAAAGTTCTTGACTGAACCCAAAACTTGCATGCACAGCTGTTTGTCGATCACATTGCATTGTTCTGGAGAGTTCCAAGGTCAATCCCTCTGGGAAGATAAGGAACAAGAAAAAAATGAGTAGATCCCTGATCCCTGATCCAGTTGCATAGATCCCAAGGGCACATGCTGAAGAGGTGACCAAATAATTTACTGTGTACTTCCATGTTAAAATGGTGCCATTGGTAGCTCACTCAAGTGTGCAGTAACATGTAGTGGTACTATACTCTAATTAATTCAGTCCCTCGAAATCACCCCATGGCACAATGAAAAAAAAAACAGCTTCATCACTGAATTGTGCAGTAACATACATCCGTTTTTACTGAACAACAGATCACCACATTCCAAGTGAACGGAAAACAAGCAGAAGTCCTGATCCACAATCCAATACAGAGTGTAAAGCATAGGCAGATCATTTTGCAAGTTTGTTTGGCTTTGACTCCAAGCCTGGAGCTACACACAGACAGACAGGCCTGAACACTATGACACACACAGCAACACACGAACTGTTCAGAATTCAGACTGATCAAAGCCTACTACTACAAGAGCTATGCATGCAGGCAAGGGGTCCTTGTGCTGTGTTTGCTGCTCAGTCAGTCGCCCACATGGGGAGGATCCATACCTGTTGCGAGATTGTACCTTGTGTGCCCCCCTCCAATTAATCTCCTATTCTATTTCACCACATAGTATGTTCTTTTGCCAACATTTTGCTTCGCAGTACAATAGTAGTAACAGCAAGTAGCGAGGTGTAATTATTGGAACTTGGTAAAAAATGGGTACAGTTTCCTCTTTCTCTTCTCAGATCTTTATGGCATTTCTGGGGCAGTGATGGTACCGTTACTGTTTTCTTGTTTCAAGTACAACTGTGGAAGAAGATAATGTTGGAGTAGCCGAGCAGGACGGTATCCAAAGATCATATGCACTTGATTACCGATTGTCAATTTTCAAATATATGTCCAGAGAACTACTACCTCATACCAAAATATTTTATATTTTGGAACGGGAGGTAATAATAAATAATTACATGCACTAGGTATCCAATGTAACCGAGGGATGATAAAGATAGGTTGAATTTTGGCATCACCTGTACAAGTTTTTTTAATAATTAGTGCTTTGTTATGGTCCATCGAGATCAGTGAAACCTTGGACCTATTCGGGTTAGGAGCAGGCACAACCTGTATTTTATTTGCGTCCACTAGCATGCAAACCACATCCCATCTTTTACACAGGAGATGCAATCTACATCCTTATAAGTTTTTTATTATTGGCAAGTACAATGTCAGGTGAGCACTAGCAGTTAAGCGAAAATGCGGGAGTGGTGCAAAATAAAAACATTTAAGAAAATATTCCCATCAAACGATTATTTTCCTTTCTTTCAAAGGTATATTTCAGAAGAGACAGGAAGAGAAGAATACAAGATGGATAAGAGAGTTGTACCTCTGTATCTTATTGCAAGAATCCAAGAAGCCATGAATAAGCTAGATTTCATATCCAACAGTGGATGAGTGCTCTTCATAACATGACTTGCTACCAAAAAAAAAGGATTAATGATACAAGGATTGTGAGTGCCTGAATATGGTGCCCTTTTGTTTTTGGGCAACAAAGGGTGATTGGAGTTGAAGTAGTATTTACCAACTAACCCTAACCACTAGCCTAGTATCATTGACTTGACAAGATGACGTCCGGATCATTGGAGCTTTTTGAATGGGAGGACTTTGAGGAAGTAGGTTCTCTCATCTGTCGTGTGCTCTTGCTAATTTTAAACCTGAACCTTGTTTGCCTATCTATCAGTGGGCCCTTTTCTTAGACACTTCATTACAGAGGAAGAACTCTGCAACGAGCAGTAGAACTTTCATGGATAAAGAAAGCTTCTTACTCCCCTGTTCGCTAGCACTGCTACAATTTACTACTGAACTTTGGAACTATTTGCAGTTCTGCAGTCAAATTCATGGGACCATCTACTCGTACTATCATTTGTCAATGGAGTACACACAACTAGATATACCTCCGCTCCAGAGCACGCCCGGATTTTCTGTGGCACTTCAATTTCCATGCTAGATGTTTCAGTGAGGAGTATGGCAAAGCTGATAAATTCTAGCCTTAATAACAAACATATATGAGAGCATTCACTATTCCAAAAAAATATCTAGAATCTGAGCAGAGCCTTTTCATTATAAAAAAAAAGTTAGAATTGTCTTCCAGTTACAAAATTAGGCATTCTTCGTGCCCATTATTTTGCAAAATAAAGTAATAGTACCAAGATCTATGCACTTCCAGAATGGTAATTTATAAAATTTGGATAGGCGCAAATTGACCTCGCGTCTTAGAAAAGATTTGACACAATGGATGTCCTCTTCCCCGCCCGGATCTTATCCGGGACAGAACACTTAGCAAATGACTTCAGAAATATAGCCTAAATTTCGAGAGAGAAAAAATCTTGTTAATTATTCTACACTTACTCCTGCTTTTTTTTTTGAGATTTTCAGCATTCAAATCACGAAATAATACAAATTTGTTGACCCTTACAAGCATGCTGTAACACAATCACAAAGAACCATGAACACCTAGAACACCCTAAGACAACCATAACACAAGAAGATCTCCGGAGCCCTGTGTCATCATCCCAGAATCTTGAGAGAAGACCCCTGCAGCACAAAGATCTGCAACCAAGCGCAAGCAGGTCATCATCTTCGACCACGTTACAATTGCTGCTACACTGCTTCCTCCTTCCTTGACACCAGCGCCGAGAGGGCATGGACACCAGTCCAACACACCTGCAACAGTCGTCGCCGTCTTTGGCTTTGAGTACCGCGAAAAGTGTCCCTTCCGAAAGGAAGAGAACTCGAGTCAACCGACCGGTCCAGCACCGCGGCCGGTCCATCCGCCCGGGCAAAGCAGGATCTCCCTCCAGCATCAGCGCAGAGGAAGGAGAAGAACAGCAGCAGCAAATCATATCGAAAGGGAGGAAGAAGGGTCTTCGTCTCCATGCATCCAACGCCCATCTGAGGACCCAACCGGCCAGTGCCGATGGACCTCCAGACACCATAGCCCGCGACCTCGACGAGATCCGAGGATCCCCCACCCCGCTGGCTCCTGGACGAAGGCAAAAGCCTCGCCTGACCGCGAACGGAGCCCGGAGAGATTTATTCCGACGCGACACCACCGCAACGGCCTCGGCAGCGTGTCCCTCAACCCTAACCCTACCACGCACCCACCTAGCGGATAGACCCGAGGTTCCCCCTCCCTCCCGCCGCTAGAGCGGCCGACGGAGAGAGAGGGAACCGGCGGCGTCGCCGGCGGCACGCAAGGGAAACCCTCGTCGCCTCCTTGATCGCCTCGTGCGATCCGACTTTTCCGGGAGCGAAACGTCGCGGGGCAGGCCCCGTCCCACCACCGAATCTCACTCCTACTTAATATTAAATGATAAATAGTTGCCTCAGTTTCAAAAACAAATAAAAAAGTAACATTTAGCCAACCTCCAGCAAATCCGTTAACTGTTGTCAGCAGCCAAATTTAACGGCAAAACATCTTCATAAAAATCAGAGCTACCAACAATTAAAAATGCAGCAGACAGCACAGCAAATGCCTCCAAAAGCTGGCGTCGCAGACGATCCGGCCACCACCTCTCCCCCATTTGTTTTCCAGCAAGTTGTGCGGGGCTGTTTGATCACACCATTTCCTGCCCTCGATTTTCTAAATCCAGGCCCCTCCACGCCACCTAACTGTCCCCTTAACTGTACTAAGCTCTCTCTCCCGCTGCATCTTTGCACAACTGTTCATTGATGGATTTCTTCCTCCGAAATACTCCCTTCTTCAAGTGAGTGATCTTGGAAAAGAGCCCTTTGTGAGGCTTTCCCTTTCCAGTATGGTGTGAAACACTTTCTGGTGTATAGCTTAGCTTGCTTGTGTGCTGTTCTTGAGTGGAATAAAGCTAGATCATGCATGTGGCTTTGGATAGGTAGGATTCTTCCTTCTTCCACAGCCATGTGCTGCATGCAGCTTTGAGCTTTGGCAATTGCTGCTAGCTACAGCCCCCAACTTTCGGCATCAAGATCCAAGAAGATCAGGACCAAAAGTCTTGAGCTGCAATCATTAGGAGCTGCATTGTAGCGAGATATTGTCCCCTTGGCTCTCTCTTCTTCCTCATATTTGTCCTAACTCTGGCACTGGACCAAGAGCAAGAACAGAACACCCTGCTTCCCAAGGAGAGAAGGAATCAGGGACAAGCTCAAGCAGTAGCAGATTCTCCTCAAGGTACCAAAGTAAATTCTCCTCAAGGTACCTTCCTTGTTCTTTTTGTCCATATTTACCAACATATTCTTCTCTCTTGTTCTGCAGAATCTGTTTGGAAGAAGAGATTTAAGTCCAAGAGGAGCTCTAGGTGGAACAATCATAAGGTATTGGAGAAATTATGCACAGTTCTTCAGCTCTGTATTCTCCCTTTGAAAGTAGACACATTGATGTCTTCCTACCCTGCATAGGGTCAATCATTGTAAAAGTGTCTGGAATATATTCTCTGTGCTCATGTCATTCTTTGCTTGCAACGAGTTGTTTCAGATTCCTTCACACAGATAAGCTGATACTTCGGTTCCTTTTCCAGTTCCTCTCTGGACATGAAGCAGACGAAGCTTCTCTGAGGAAGGAAGAACAAGCTCTTGGTTTCTTTGCATGGAGAAGGAAGGCATGGGGGGTCATGTGATTCTGCCACTGGAGAACCTGAGCTTGGATCTCCCCATCGGTGGAATCGTACTTGGCGATGACAAGGACGTGTCGACGCTGCAAGGTTGAGACAAACACCACTCTCTTGTGTATTCACCTCATGTGACAGCTTCATCGAAATAGAAAAAACAGAAGATAATTCTTTTGGCCCGATGTTGTTTCAGAGGAGATTTCGGCTATGAGATCAAGGCAGAGACATCTCAACCGAAGAAGGCAAGAGGCGCTGGACAAGCTCATAGACCTGAAAGGTACTGCCTGTGATACTAGATAGCAGTTGGCGTTTCTTGAGAGTCCAAGGAGCTGATTTTGGCCAAAATTCAGGAAGTATCAGGGTGTTCTGCCGGGTCCGGCCGTCAATCTCAACCAGCAGCTTCAAGATCAAATCACCAGTTACTGTTGAACAAGAGAAGATCGCAATTCGAGCGGTGGGGGTCAAGAAAGATTTCAATGTTGATAGGGTGTTTGACCAGGAGTCAACGCAAGGTTGCTTCTTGATCTTGATTCACTGCCTTTTTCACTGCTCATCTTCTTAAATATAACTCAATTGACCGTGTTCATGCTGCAGATGATGTCTTCCATGAGGTAAAGCCAATCCTCAGATCTGCACTTGACGGGCACAATGTCTGCATCCTTGCTTTTGGCCAGACTGGGACAGGAAAGACCTATACAATGGTCAGTGGGTGCCTGCTCTGATCATGTTTCAACTGAACTGAAGACATTATACGTATTCCATCTTACCTTTCCTTGTGTGCAGGAAGGAACTAATGATAACCTCGGCGTCGTGCCTCGAGCGATAGAAGAAATGTTTTCGCATGCTTCTCAAGATAGTTCATTCACATATTCTTTCTCCATAAGCATGCTTGAGGTCTACATGGGAAGCCTCAGGGACTTGTTGGCACCAAGGCAGCATCTCTTCAGGTCCACAGAATACAATACAGCATGGTAAAGACCTGTCAGTTCACACGTATATTATCTAGTAATGCCATCAATTCTCAAAAGTGCAAATGTTCGTGTGTTTTTGAGTTTTTCAGTAATCTCAGCATCCTAGCAACTAAAAGTGGTGCTGTCGAAGTTGAGGGGCTCACCGATGTCGCGATACCGGACCTCAAGAAAGCCAACCAGTGGTACTGCAGAGGGCGGCGATCCCGATCGACATCTTGGACAAATGTCAACGATGTTTCGAGCCGATCACACTGGTAGGTTGATGAGCTGTTCCAGCCAGAGAGTTTCAGTTTCTGCAGTATGGTAACTTGAACAGTACCCAATTTTATGTACTTTAGCCCTGTCTCTGTGTAGCTTGACAAGAATAACCATAAGGAGATCTGGAGGTGTCAATAAAGAAGTCAGCAAGCTTTGGCTCGTCGACCTTGGTGGCAGTGAGCGGTTGCTAAAGACTGGTGCATCTGGGTTGACAATGGATGAAGGTAAGGCCATAAACCTCTCTCTATCAGCCCTTGGAGATGTCATTGCTGCACTAAGGAGAAAGAGAAGTCATGTTCCTTACAGGTAAGCTGACCAATTTCCCTTTATCTAGACAGATAGATTCTAATGTTTCAAGTTACCTCAGAAGTGCTTATGCTAACCTTATTTTTATAACTCTAGAAACAGCAAGCTCACCCAGATTCTCAGTGATTCTCTTGGTAAGGGAATTTTTCTAGACCAATTTGAGGCATCAAAGGTACAAGAAAATGTAATGTAAGCTTATATGTTTCTGTTGATTTGGTAAACACAGGTGATGGTTCCAAAGTTTTGATGGTAGTGCACATCAGTCCTTCTAAGGATGACGTCGGCGAGACAATCTGTTCGCTGGGCTTCGCAAAAAGAGCCAGGTTGATAGAATCCTGTAGAGAGCTTTCAGAGGTAAGAAAATTGAATGAAAATTTATGATCAACTTGATCAAATAATTTACTTTTCATGCAAAGCTGTTCCTTTTCTTGATGTAGGACTTGAAAATGCTAAAGCAGAAGCGGCTCTCGGAGCTCGACAAGGAAATATGCGACCACGAGCAAGAGCTCAGGGATCTCAATGAACAAATAAGGAACGCTGAGGTCTCACTTGAACAGAGGAAAAAGATCTCTCCATCTATCTGTCAGGCTCTCAGCGACGAGAAGGGGTCGCCGAGAAGCACTCTGGTGGTAAGACATATTGATGCTGCAGACAGCCCTCAGGCAACTGAAAAGGCCAAAAGCAGGGCGTCCCATGGCTCGGTTCCTCACTTCATGTCCCCAACCGAGTGCAGCCGGCAAAGACACGGCGTAGCAAGCCATTCTGTCAGTAAACCAAGGCTGACAAAATCAGTAAACAGATATCCAGCTGAGCTCAGTGGGAGCCAATCGTTCAGCCACTCCGGCTGCAAGAACGCATCGAAGGCTAGGTCAGCCGCATTCTCGTCCGGTGCATCTAAATTGAAGTACATGTCAGTCAAGTCTGATCAGATCAACATTAGCAGTAACAGCATCGATTCGACGGCAGCGTCAGGTCCTCGGCGAAGGGAAAGTTTCGTTTCCAGGCCGGTTCAGAAAGCCCCCCAACATCAGCACAGGAGAAGGATGTCATGCTTAACCTGAACTCACATAAATACAGATTGAATAGCTCTGATTTTGACTTCTTGTTTGGTGGTGAAATGTTTTGGAAAGATGATTGGGGTTTTACAGTGCTTTGATAGTTTGGTTGTGTTAACTTCATAGATCTGTGACTTCTGTAACTACTGGAGGGCCTTCCTTTGCTGTTTTTAGTTTGGATCGGAAGGGCAGAAGCATGTGAGTCTGTGAGGGATTTGGTGAATGGTCTTTTGATTCCTCTGTGGAATTGTAATCTTTTTTTTTTTTGCGGGGATGTGGAATTGTATCTTGAAAAGGGGACAAAAAGCATGCACCATCACTAATTTAGTATTCTGATAGAGGTTTTGAAAACAGATAGGATCGTTTCAAGATACAAGTTTTTTGCAATATTGCAGGAATTATCCTAGGGCCTGAATGTCCTAGTGATGCCATAAGCCCATAACTGAATAATCGGACACCCGTTGATTTACCAAGAAGAGCTGAGATGACGAATTAGACAATCAGTACTTATCTAGAAATATAGCTATACCTCAGTTTACTGCAAAGTTTTCGATGTTACTACTCTTTCTCTGAAACCACATAGCTTAGTTGCTAATGTGACGTAGTTAAGTTTCAACTGCCAAGAGATATACTAAATTGCAAGTTAAGAATATTCCATCAGTAAGAGATGTGCAAGCATCCCTTTTGCTTCCCACACAAGACAAGCACATGCAACTGGGCACGGTAACTGCAGCATCTCAGATACAATCTAACCATAAGAGCACATAATCTATTTGACCAAAATTTAGATGCTAATGTAAACTCCTAAGCTGCTACTACTAGATAAATGTAGTAACAGGGGTTCTAGAAAGAGTAGTAACATAATCTATTTGGCATTGGGGCTAAACTGTACAGGGGTTGCTTGCTTCTTTCCTTGTTACTACAATCGATGGGCATCCGGCCCTTAAAAAAGTAACACTCTGCGAAGTAGGAAACCTTGATTCTGATGCAATTATCATGTTGAGGAAGTCTAATCAGAATCCCTTTCATAAAACTGTTACTTTTTATAGCAAGTTACTCTGAGCAGGACACTGGAAGTGTGCAGAGTAACATACAGGCTCCCAGAGACCAGATAAGAATGATGGTGGATCCAATACATTGACTAATTAGTTGCCCATTGTTAACTATACGTCCCTACCTACAAATTCAGTACTACGTGTCTGTTCTTTAATCTGCTTCCGCTTGTGCTTATTATCAGCCAAGCACTCTTATCGGCGCCTCAGTAATCCACACATTCGCTGACCATGTCTGAAGCAAAGCAGTAGGGTTTCAGTCGCCAAATGAGAGTACACTTGCTACATTTGCAAATAAATAACAGGTTTCAGTAAATAAAGCATACCTTTCTTGGATGGATCCCGAATCCCGATGGTTCCAGGCGACAGGAACCTGCGCAGATCAGGAAGGGGAGCATCCCGGAACAATTAACCCAGATTCATCAGATCGAAGAGGAAGGATCGGAACGTGTGCTCCCCACCCGATTCCCCAATCAAAGCTGAAACCACCCGCCTCCGCCTACGCCTACGCATCCTCCGGCCGGCGAGGGGACGCTGAGCGCCGGCAGGAGCGGCGAATCCTATACCCCGCGCGCGGGGTATACAACGGTTCGTGTACCCCCTGGTCGCAAATGGGCCGGCCCATCTTCCCCTGTTTCGTTTTTCATTTTCGTTTTTTTATTTTTCTTTTTATGTTTCTTTTTCTTTCTTCATTTTCCTTTTTTCTGTTTCTTTTTTGTTCGTTTTTCTGTTTATTTTTATTTTTTTCGTATTTCTTCTTTGCATTTTCTTTTTCTTTTTTTCTTTTATTTTCTGTTTTCTTTTTTTGTCTTTTGTTTTTTAGTATTATATAAAAAAATATGTTGTGGAAAATTTGAGAAGTTTTTTTTATTTTTTTAGAATCGTGCAAATGTAGTTTTATGTTCACTTATTAAAATCGTTCAAAAATAATTTTCGTTTACCGACATTTTCTGTACAATTTTAAAATCGTTCTGAAATAGTTTATAATTTTTTTAAATTGTCCAAAAATAGTTTCCGTTCAAATACCTATTTTTTGTTCACTTTTTGAAAATCGTTCAAAAATATTTGGTTCGTCTTTTCAAATCGTTCATAGATAGTTTCTCTTCAAATATCTTTTTTTTTTCACTTTTCGAAAATTGTTCAATTTTTTTTCCGTTCACAGACTTTTTCTGTTCGCCTTTTAAAATCGTTCGTAGATAGTTTCTGTTCAAATATCTTTTTTTTCACGTTTTGAAAATCGTTCAAAAATATTTTCCGTTCACAGACTTTTTCTCTTCGCCTTTTAAAATCGTTCATAGATAGTTTCTGTTCAAATATCTTTTTTTTTCACTTTTTAAAAATCGTTCAATTTTTTTTCCGTTCACAGACTTTTTCTGTTCGCCTTTTAAAATCGTTCATAGATAGTTTCTGTTCAAATATCTTTTTTTTTTCACTTTTTGAAAATCGTTCAAAATATTTTCCGTTCACATACTTTTTCTGTTCGCCTTTTAAAATCATTCATAGATAGTTTCTGTTCAAATATCTTTTTTTTTACTTTTTAAAAATCGTTCAAAAATATTTTTTGTTCACAGACTTTTGCTGTTCGCCTTTTAAAATCGTCCAAAAATAGTTTCCGTTCAAATACCAATTTGTTCACTTTTTAAAAATCATTCAAAAATAAAATGAATAATTTTTAAAAATACATAAATATTTTTACATATTAATTTTATTTCAAAAAACGTGAAGACATTATTTTTAACAGAAAATACAACAGGAAAATAGAAAGTAAAACAGTAAAACATTATTTTTGCTCACCAACCTTTTTTGTTCACTTTTTAAATCATTCAAAAATAATTTCCGTTCAAATACCAATTTTTTCACTTTTAAAAATTCGTTCAACAATAATTTATGTTCATAGATTTTTTCTGTTCAGTTTTAAAATTGCTCGAAAAAAGATTTCGTTCATCGACCTTTTTTGTTCACTTTTAAAATTGTTCAAACTAGTTTCTCTTCACCGCCATTTTTTGTTAACTTTATAAAATTTTCCAAATTAGTTTTCATTCACCGCCATTTTTTGTTCACTTTTTGAAGTCATACCAAAATTATTTATGTTCACTTCCTTTAAATTGTTCAAAAATAGCTTCTCTTCACAAGCCTTTTCTATTAACTTTTTGTTAAAAAATAATTTCCGTTCACCGATATTTTCTACCCACTTTTAAAATAAGTACTTTCAAGTTGGGATACGGTTGATATACGGTAGACCTGGCATGCAATATGTTTCACTGAAAATGCTTCGCGCGCTGAATTTTGGAAACAACGCGTCGTAACGTTAAGCATGCCTCCAGTAGGAAGATCGAGGAACCGGTGCTGGCGCTCCTAGTGAATGGGCGTACGAAACAGGAAACATACGAAACATATAGCGAAGCATACGAAAAGGAACGAAGCGTTACGCGGTAACTGGGCCGAGCCCATTAGATACTTACGCTAGCGGGGGTACGCGACTGTTGTTTCCGTTCGCGTTACGCGCGCTATAGGCGCTCCCGGCAGGAGCTGGAGACGACGAGGTGACGTGTGGGCCCGAAAGAACAGGAGATGCTGCCGGCCAGCGAACGGGTGGCGCCCACGTGTCCCACAGCGCGACAACCCACAGCGCGACAACCCCCTCGCCGATCCAACCGGGCTACTCGGGATCTCTTCTTCAGTTTGAAGTAGAAGATAGATCTCGTCGCGTCGCGCCACCGACGCTTCAAACTGAATGCAAAATATCGAAAACTAAGCCGAAAAAGGAAATCAAGTTGTACACTATCTTGTGTGTTCTGGAGTCTCCTGTGCCAACAGCCCAACTCCCAACCGTAGGAGGAGTTCATCCGCCGCACGTGGCGCCTCACCGGCCGATAAAGAGTCGCCAACGAATTTCCTTCCTTCCATCCCCTTCCCCCCGAATCCTCATCACGCCGTCGCTTTCGTTCGCCCGACCTTTTCCTCCGTCAGCCCTCCAGCTACCTGCCTTAGGCGCGAAGGCTGGCGCCGGCCTAGCTGCCTCTGCGCCGCCCGTCGCCGTCCCTTGCCGTGGAAGCGAGGGCTCCCGACCGGGTGTCGATTTGATTCCACTGGGCTGCCGTCGAAGCCAAGCGATCTGCTTTTTCTTCTTTGTCTGTCTGGGACTGGGTAGGCCGCTGCTGGGACAGCGAGGAGGACGATGGGGCTGGGGCTGGCCGACCCGCCGGCGGACATCGGCTCCATCGCCGCGGTGGGGATGTTCGTCGCGCTCATGTGCGTCTGCATCGTCGTCGGCCACCTCCTGGAGGAGAACCGCTGGATGAACGAGTCCACCACCGCGCTCTTGATTGTCAGTCCCTCCCCTGTGCCTCCTCCTTATATATGCTTCGTTCATGTGTGTGTGCTGCTTCTTTCTTGGCTGATTTGACTGTGGTGATTGCGGGTCTTCAGGGGCTGGGTACCGGCACGGTCATCCTCTTGGCGTCAAGCGGGAAGCACTCGCGTATACTGGTCTTCAGCGAGGATCTCTTCTTCATCTACCTGCTCCCGCCAATCATTTTCAATGCAGGGTATGTGCAGTTTCTATGCAAATTATATTGTTATGGTGAATTTTTATACTCGGAGTATATATGATTGATTGGTTCGTGGGAATCTGTCTCTGAGAGAAATCGTAATCGTAATTAATGAACATGTTAATTTGTGCTCCACTGCTCCGTGGTGGAGGCTAATTAAGATAGTAGCTGTTTTCTGGTGTTCGAAGGGTTCTTCAATGCATGTCATGGTATCACTTTTTGGCTGTAAATTGATTTTTTCATTAATTAAGGTGGTCGAAATCGACTCATCTCTGATAATTTAATGTGACAGTCATTCTTTACATCAACAAAATGATGTCTCATAGTGATACTGAACAATTCTCCAACTACAAAACTGAAAGTTTTGCTGAAGGAGCTAAGTGTTGCATGACTCACAATTCATTTTTGTTCCCCAATCTCTGATCAGGTTCCAAGTGAAGAAGAAACAATTCTTCCGCAACTTCATGACCATCACATTGTTTGCTGTAGTTGGGACCCTCATCTCCTTCAGTATAATATCCCTCGGTAGGTTCTCCCCCTCTTTGAATTTTACTCGGCGTGTTGATTTGTGTTCACCTGTCTCACCGGTACAAGATGTATATCACAGGTGCGATGGGGATAATATCAAGGCTGAACATAGGTGCCCTTGAGCTTGGCGACTACCTCGGTCAGTTCTTTTAACCTTAAGTATAAACCTTTCCATTAAATCTAAGTATAAGAATTTCCATGGCCTGCTTGTAGTTCTTGCTTTTGACTCCTGCATGTTCAATTTTTCAGCACTTGGGGCAATATTCTCGGCAACGGACTCTGTATGCACCCTGCAGGTGTTAAGCCAGGATGAGACGCCCTTCTTGTACAGTTTGGTCTTTGGTGAAGGTGTTGTCAACGATGCGACATCGGTTGTGTTGTTCAACGCAATCCAAAACTTTGATCTTGGAAATTTCAGTAGCCTCAAATTCTTACAATTTATTGGAAATTTCCTTTATCTTTTCGGTGCCAGCACCTTCCTTGGCGTAGCTGTAAGTTCTGTCCTGTTCCAACCTTTAGCTTTGTCAACATGTCAAGTTTTGTTTTCTTACTGAATTTGTGTCATGACTACAGACTGGACTTCTCAGTGCTTATGTCATCAAGAAACTGTACTTTGGCAGGTTGGTACTTTGACACATTAAATTGTGTGCTTGATATATGTGTCACAATCACAATACAGTTTCTAACTTTCTACTCCGCTTTCATGACTTGTTCCTCTATTTTGGCATTCTTTCTAGGCACTCGACTGATCGTGAAGTTGCTATTATGATGCTCATGGCTTATTTATCTTACATGATGGCTGAAGTAAGCACCCTGCACTATTAATATCACATATATACTACATAATTCAGCACTATCAGCTAGCTCTATATGATATTGACTGGTTGCTTTATGTGGCAGTTGCTTGATTTGAGTGGTATTCTCACAGTTTTCTTCTGTGGTATTCTAATGTCACACTATACCTGGCACAATGTAACAGAAAGTTCCAGGGTCACGACCAAGTAAGTGTCTGCATGATTTCTCTCAGAATAAATGTGACTCCATTACTCCACATCTGAACTTTCGTGATGCTTATGTGATTGTATTGCACAACAGGCATGCCTTTGCGACATTGTCATTCATCTCTGAGACGTTTCTCTTTCTCTACGTTGGCATGGATGCATTGGATATAGAAAAGTGGAAGATTGTTAGTGAAACATATAGGTACTTTCTCTACATGTGTGGGATGACGCAATTGTAGTTCAAATCCACAGACAGTTATGGGTTTTGTAACACAATTTCTATACTATGCAGCCCAATGAAATCTATCGCCTTGAGCTCCATTATTTTGGTGTTGGTGCTGGTTGCAAGAGCTGCTTTTGTTTTCCCATTATCCTATCTCTCCAATTTGACCAAAAAAACTCCAAGCGAGAAGATCTCTATTAGGCAGCAAGTGAGTGTCGTATTTAGCAGCATCTCAGTGTATTATGTTTTCTTGCAAGAATACTCTTGTGACTTATATGATGTGGGCGTCCAGGTTATTATTTGGTGGGCAGGTCTCATGAGAGGTGCCGTGTCCATTGCATTGGCCTACAATAAGGTAAATTCTTTTGTATGGTGCATTTGCTTTAGGTTTGAAATGCATGATCGAGTTTTCCAGTCTCGGTGTTCATCATACTCAAGTATATGCTAATTTAACATCTATCTCTATTAGAACTTTGTCATTAGGAACAAATAGGCCAATTATGTTGACTTAAATGGGAATTCAGACCAAATTTGTGAAAACATATCAATGCGAGCGCAATCTGCATGTCAAACTTTGTTTATTTATCTTCCACATGGTACATTTATACCATTATCATTTGTGGAACTATTTCAGGACAAATCAAGCATGGTTTATATACTTTTGGAAATTTTCAATTTACCGCTCGACTGCATCTAGAAGCCTGGAACATCTGTTAGTTGTAACATGCAACTTATGTAGTTCTGTTTCATGAACTAGCATTAGCATGTCTGAAGTAAAAGATGAACTAAAAGCTAAATATCTTTGCCATTAGCTTCTGTTGATGGGTGTCTGTGAAATAGTATTAACTGCATAATAGTCATGTATCAATAATCCAAAACATGTTACACAAGCACAGCCTACATTCTTGTTATGTCAGTGAAGTTGATGTATCTGGTTATGATATGTGACTGAAGTATATATATTTTTCATTTCCCCATCTCTAGAAGTACAAATTTCAAGATACTACAAAAAAAATACTGAAGAATTTTGATAACATGTTGTTAATGGAAATCGTACGCATATATCTTTCTGAGTTTCACTCTTTCTTGGAAAAAATATTTAATATAGTCGTTAGCAACGTAATATGATATCTCAGTGTGCGTGCGGGCAGGCGGGTGAATTGAAAAGGCTGGATTTTTGCTCATGTATGTTGCTGTTGTTTGGCATTCATGCTTTGTCTAACTAGCCATTTTCATCATTTGCAGTTTGCAAAATCAGGTCACACTCAGCTTCCTAGCAATGCTATCATGATCACCAGTACAATCACTGTTGTTCTTTTCAGCACAATCGTAAGTTCCCTTACAAACAATGGCATGCATCCTTCCAATCAAGTCAACAGAGGCAATTTCACTAATAAGAACAGGCACATAATATGAAAGTCACCTGCACACAATTACGCAACTCAGTTTTCACATGATCTAATTTCTTACTTTTATCAGGTCTTTGGGCTACTGACTAAGCCATTGATCAGACTCCTGATTCCGGGGAGGCACCTCACCAGGGAAGTAAGTGCCCTTTCTGAACCATCCAGCCCAAAGTCTTTCCTTGAACAGCTGACCGTGGATGGACCTGAGGCTGATGTAGAGATCGGTGTGGGCATACGCCGTCCGACAAGCCTCCGGATGCTCCTGGCGAGCCCAACACGCTCAGTCCACTACTACTGGCGCAAGTTTGATAACGCATTCATGCGGCCGGTGTTTGGAGGCCGCGGCTTTGTCCCATTCGTTCCCGGGTCACCCACGGAAAGTAGTATGCCATTACTAGCCCCTGGAAGTTAAAACTAAGAGGACTGAACAGAATAGGAAAGGGAGGAAATCTGACAGGAAGTGAAGATTTGTAAATTAGCTTGTGTGGGTATAATTGCTGTAAATCTGAGGTAGAATTGTTCTTGGTAGGTGCTGTAGGTTAATTACCTAACCTGTTTATGGTTATGTATATCGCATTGGTCCCTGCACATTATACAGTGGTATTCCGCTTGATGGTATGCCCTCTCTGATTTACAAAAGGAATCAAGCAAAATTTTGTCAGCAGTTTTATCTGTCTTGAATAGGACATTATGGATGAATATCAGTTCTCAAAATCAGTTGCTCTGATGCTAACTGTTCCCTGTTTTAGCCAAATGGTAATATGATTTATTTATTTTATTCTGGGAGGAAATCACTAAAAAAGGCCTACAGCCATCGAACTTGTCGAGGTGGCACAATTCAGTCTCAAAGTCAGAAACATCTCTGTTTAGGTCCCTTGAACACAATGGACTTGAGAGGGAAAAACACGAAACGGTTCGTCCCGTCCCCCCGTGAGCTACAGGGGCGAGCCTCCTCTAGCCCGGTCCTCCCCTTGCCGCCACTGCCGGCAAGAGTTGTCGGGCAAAGCTCGTGCGGTATCGGTGGCGGTGGGACCTCCTTTCCCCGTGTGCTGGACTGGTTGGACAGGGCAACTCCATGTTGGTGGCAGTGCATCTGGGCGGCACGGATCTCGGATGTCGGGCTGGCCATGGGGGCGGTGGGGATGAAGGAGGTGCCGCTGGCGGGCAGCGGTGGTGCTGGGTGATCAGAGGCGACGGTGTCCGTGGGGCTGGGCGACGGCGGGCAGCGGTGGTGCTGGATGATCGGCATTACTGGGCGACGACGGCCAGGCACGGGTCTGCGGGGTCCTTCAGTGTGTGTAGGGTGGTCGTGGATGGCACGAAGGCGTCGTGTCTCTTTGCTTACTACCCTCCGTTGTAATGCCCACCTCCGCCAGTCGCGCTCGAGCTAGATTTGCCAGATGTGTCTAGATCTAGCGAGTCCATCCTTGTTCGTTTCGAGGGTCTTTGGCTCGTCGGTGTGACTTGTGAGATCCTGGATGTCAGGGTCGCAGATTTGGAAAGTGGACTAGTGGGGGGCTCTCCGACGAGCAACGTGGTAGTGGTGCGGGTTTTTCTCTTTGGCTATGAGGATGGCAAGGAGGGAGCGACGGGGCATCCTGCTGTTGGCAGCTCCCAGATCAGTGTCATGGTGGCCTAACTTGGTAACAGCGGGAGGTCCAAGACACTAGGATGTGGTGCGAAGGCTTTTCCGAGCAAAAGCTCGGCGTTTTCGGGTCATCGACAGCGATTGCTACAGGTGTTGTGACCCTCTTAGGGGTGATGTTGTGGTTACCTTCCCCAGGTCAGGGTTCCGAGGTGAAAACCCTTGACCATCTTGGTCTCGACGACAGCGACGCGATGCGTCGTCACCCTCTTGGGGCGTCGTCGAGGCCTTGTTCCGGTGTCATCAGTAGGCAAACTTGGAATCTGTCACGAGGCACTTTCGGTGCTGGTGGGACATCTTCGGGGGACTCCTATCATTTACATGTTACTTAGTTATCACTTAGCTACATCCTCGTTGTCGGCCGGTAGGATCGGCGCTCCACAACCCGGAGCAAGAGGGCAGGTGTCCCTCTTCGCGACAACTTGGTAGTGCGGTGCGGTGATGTCCGATGGTTTCTCAAGGAGGCGAGTGTCACCTATTTAGTAGTCTTTGGTGCTTCTTCGGATTGTTGCTACTCATGTTCTTTCTCTGTATTTCTTTGATCTGATTTGTAAGAGACTTCTCTCATCACTTTGTATCGGTTCGGCCATATGACTTTATTTATAAAGCGGGTTGAAAGTCTATTTAAGAAGGTCTCCAAACCTTCCACCAGCATTTCTACATGTCCCCGTTGTATGGAGCTGACATTGCAGGTGATTCATGTCCAGCATGCCATATGTTTACAACGACGGGTACCTTGTGTCATCTGCAATATTATCATTTTCGAGCAAATAATATACCACAAAGATAATCAAGAGGACAACACAATCGACAGGAAGCCCGTGTACTTTACAAAAATAGGGCTAAGTGAGGTTGTTTTTTAGATAAACTGCATATGCCCAACTTCATAAATAAAGCCAACCATGGTAAGAAAGTCTTAACAAGCATCACTAACAATCAACAAGAGGCTTAGTGTAATGGAGATTCTAAACAACACACGGGTACAGTATTGTCTTCCAATGCAATACGAGCACGTGCATACATGCAGGAATCACTATCATTCACATTTTGCATTCCTATAAAATGACCTTCAGAAATCTGGCAACAGAGTTATTACAATATGGTAGCTAAATAATGTGGCAAGTAAATGTCAATATTCCGGCAATTTTTTCTTGAAACATGCCAACATTAGATTTACGGAAATGTTGTGCGTACCACAGTTCATATCCGATCCTTGTACGATGCCAGGATCTGATGGTGTGCTGCCCTTTGATGCCACCCACGGACGGAAGGATTCTGCATGTCGTACAAGTATCAGATGAAAAGTATCGTACGCATAGCACTGCTCTTAGATCTAGCTTTGGAGATCTAAAGACTAAGACAACAGTAATTAAGTTAGGTAGATCATGGAGAGAGCATGAATCTTGGAAGTCATCATGTAGAAGGCCTCCTTCTCCTTCGATGCGCACAATGACTTCCATTGTTAAATTAAGGCAAGAATTTTAATATAACACTTAACAGGTCCAGATGAAAAAAAGATTGAGTTGTGAACTGACTCTAGTGGTCCAGAGAGTTTAGGGCAGCTCTGAGTATCCTACTGAACATCAAGCCAAGAAAGAATACAACTCCAAAGGAAACAAGCCAGAACACAGTCGAATAGAATATGGCCGGGATCCTCTGTCTCCCTATAAAGATCACATGCCGCATTGGACCGACCATTATGTTTGATTATCTGCTCACCAGAACGCAATCATCCCCTAACGGCTTGCTAAACAAAATCTTGATTTTTAAGGAAAACTAGATCTTCCAAATGTGATGAAAAAGTAGGAAAATCCCGACTTGACAGAGGATTAAGTGCATCGATGAGTAGAGTAAAAATAAGATTTTGTATGGTGACAGATAACATGGTCAGGATCCGAAGATAGGCAAGATAGTAATTGGCAATAGGCAACATCTTGTCGTGAAAATGTTGTATGAAACGTAAGCATCCAACCATTGGTTGCGGCATATGAAACAACTTGATATGGTTTGAATCAAAGGAAAAGGGAGTAGGATATGTCATATATGTCGTGCAGTTAGTCTTATTTTGTTAATCAATTTTTTTGTGAGCGGTGCTAGATGTGGTGTGTGCCATTTGTTGCCATCTCAATGTGTGAAACAATATTTGTCGTGGGTAGTGGTCGTGTGTCATTTCTTTCCATTTCATTGCGTGAATCGGATTATTTTCATTATTATCTTGAACTATGTAATGTTATGCTTTTAGTTTCTTACATGGATGATTTGGCACGGAAAACAAGAAAATTAATTGTGAAAGCAGACATTCTAACTAGTTGTCATTTATACTTTGTTGCTACTACTCCTTCGCATTCTAATCTAACTATAAGATGAAGATGACCTTTGTGTTGTATGATGGATATATAATTAGGTATAACATGCCCGATGCATCACGTGATGTGGCGGGTTCTATCAGCAACATGTGTCATGGTAGATTGAGTGAGGACGAATCATGATTCACGAAGCCCAAATCAATGTGTGAAACATGCAGGTAATTACCGTGCATGCTTTATTAGATAGGTTTCATATTCCATACCTATACATAGTTCAAATTTTGTTCAAATATTGTGCTGAAATCATAATAAAGTTGTGCACACAATCTATTTTTTAATCATTTATCAATAATTGTGGTGGTAGGCACACTACCTCAAGGAGTATGTAACCAAATATAACACTGATTTAGTGGACCAAATAAAGTCCTAGTCCAATATATCTAAACCGAGACATGCTGCCAACCAATATGTCAACTCAGCATATACATGCTACATAACATACGACATAATCACAGCTCAACATGTTTAGGATCATCATGTATCAGAAGCGATATCATGTGAGAGAGAGACAATCTCGGCATGTTTAGGGTCATCACTAGAAGGGTAAGGCGCGCGTTGCCGCGCCAAATTGACATTGGAGTATAACATGTCTTTAGTACTCAATGCGTGTAAATGAAACTTCATTGTCTATAAACGTATTTGTTTTTTACTTTATCATCTTTATTGTCTAGCAATGTTTTTTTTGTCACAAATCAAATTCATTTCACCATAAAACATTAGAGGTAAACAGAATAATTAGAATATAGAGAGATATGCCATGATAGCTTTTGAGATAACAAAGTCAGACGTCACAAGAGTATCATTCGTCATTGGTATTAAAAAATGCGCACATACGAACACATTCAACTATCTAATAATTGAAAATGTCGCTTAATACAATTGAAAAAACTGTTATGTACCAAACAGAGTTAGAAGACAACTATTACTGTAATGAATTCTAATGTCATTCCCAAAAGTTAGAAGAAGATATCGTCAGACTGTAAAGATATTTGCCTTGATTGACCACTACCAAGTTATGAAACAAAACAAAGAACTGCATGGTATTTCCTTGAGAATGCTATTTTAGAAAATCATAATAGATTGAGAATTAGCAAAACCTCGTAGAAGACATCGTTGCTGCAATGCTCATTTTCTCGCCAACGATGTTCTGGGGAAAACCCCAATTTTAGGTCTCCCATATCGGACAACGGTGGTACGCAACGCCAGGAGGGAGAACCGCATCGGGATGCACGTCAATAACAATGAGTCTCGACGGTGTGATGCGGCGGGGTCTCGGAGGCGGACCCGTGCAGGATGGTGGCTCTGTCTCGCATCGTGGCGTTTTCGGCGACATGGCTGGCAAGGTCAATAGTGTTGATCTCTTCTGAAATGGGTAGGCGGAAGAGGGAGGGGGCGACTTCTAGAATGTATTCGGACTGCGTGCGATGAGAGTTAATGGACCAGTTTAAGCTCCTGGGTCGCCGTTGGTCGGTTTTGTGAGGCCAACAGTTTAGAGTTTAGATGGCACGCGTTGCTCTCAGGTTAGGATACTTGGAAGTGATCAAGACCATCCTATTATCAATTTTTTTTTAGTTGTTGCGAGAGATACCGCCATGAACATGGCTTTGTCCAACTGATGTATTTGTTTTGTCACACTTTGTTGAATAATAGAATAAAAAAGTTGTATGCTCATTTTTATGCGCTGCAAATTCATGTCAAGAACATAACATATATATAGTATTCTCAACACGAATTTATTTTCCGCCCCACTTTTCATGGAACTTTGATCATTTGCCCTTCTGAATTTTCTCTAATCCTTTAAATGTCATCTGATTACGCGAGGCAACATCTCCACACGATAATCTCCCGTCTATTCAACAGAGAAGTTGATCATCCTACCGCCGCTTTGCTGCTCCCCTGTCTGAAATTTTGTGTTCTTCTCCAAGTCCGGCGATATCCTACTCGCTCTCCCACTCAAACTCGGTTCTCTCTTCGAACCCCACCGCTTCCACCTGTACACCCGAACCCCTTCCGGAGCCTCGAACTCCGAACGCTTCCGGTAGGCTCAAACTCCAAATGCCTCCGGCAACCTCCAACTCCAACTCCAACTGTGTCGTTCTCTCACTTGCAGTCTCCCGCTCCCTCCCTTGGCATCGCTGTTGTAGGCAACGGGTGGTGATGGGGCGGATCCGCATAGGAGGCATGGTCGAGGGTGGTGCCGAACATGGCCTAGATGTTTGCCAGTTTCGACGGCTTGGGCGACAGCCGGACACTCAACATCGTGTGTTTGTGGCTACCATCGTGATAATCAAGCACCGAATAGAGGATGGGGTCAGCGTGGTGAGATTATAGTGGGGGAACAGCGCGGCCGCCACAAGCTCTCCATATCTGTGTCGGTAGAGACGAGCGCTACTTATTCGGATCGATCCAGAAAAGCAACCAAAAGGGTAGTTTTGTCACAGGCACACGGGCCCAGCAAGCAAGAGGTAAATTATCAAAGTCCAAAGAAAAGTTGAGCAAAAACTAAATTACAATGTAAAAGAGGGAAAATAATGAAAGCCCAAAGTAAAAAGGGGCAAAAAATAAAATTTCCAATAGGTGGGGCCACAATCAAGGAGAGCTCTTCATTTCTAGGGACCTTAGTATTTGGATTATCTGTGTCGGTAGAGACGAGCGCTACTTATTCGGATCGATCCGTAAAAGCAACCAAAAGGGTAGTTTTGTCACAGGCATGCGGGCCACCAGCTAGCAAGGGGTAAATTATCAAAGTCCAAAGAAAAGTTGGGCAAAAAATAAATTACAATGTAAAAGAGGGAAAATAATGGAAGCCCAAAGTAAAAAGGGGCAAAAAATAAAATTTCCAATAGGTGGGGCCACAATCAAGGAGAGCTCTTCATTTCTAGGGAGCTTAGTATTGGAAGGATGTATCGGAAGATGAGTAGTTGTGCAAAGTTTGGTTGGCCACAAATATGGATCATATTCGTGGAACCGAACAAAAGAGTTCAAAGTATCGGGAAAAAATCCACCAATTCTAGCATCAACACAAGCACCAAATGGATCCGCATCCAATCGATATCACGCACAATGAGGTATCTCTCCAACATAGATGGACAACCATCCAAGAGTCGGTGAACAAGTTTTGCGTTTTCGATGCACAAGTACAAAATAGGAATCAAAGTGGCGTTGACATCGGATGCCATGCAAGTTTTGCTTTCTTCGCACTATTGGCTCAATTATATTATTTTTTCGCTTTTGTTGCATTGTGTTGAGTGATTACTGGCTAGTTAGAGTTGGCCGCCACTTTGTATCATCAAGTTGAGAAAATCTGCTATGACCCATTTCTTGCTCAAATTGAATAGGAAACCGAAGTGGTGCACACTCTTTGAAGATCTCAAGAACCTCGCCAAGAATATGCACAATAGTGATGGTTTAATCTTCATCTATCGATCTATTGGACTGGATGACGATTATGAGCCAAGTGTAGGGGCGGACAGACAGGTGATGTGCCGAATAGGAAAAGATATGTCATGATTATGAGGTAGGAGAAGGATAGGCTCGCCTGTGATGGCATGTAAATATCGTCCACATGGACATACATCTTCTTCTTCAGCAATGGGGGAAATCTTGAAGAAAATGGAGGAGAAAAAAAGGAGGGGGGGTGATGAGATGTAGAAACTCTTTTGGAGGTGCAAAGGGAGAGAGAGAGGGTCCAGGAAAGGATGAGTATGAAGTGGGAGATGATGGAGTTGGAGAAGAACAAGAGATGACTGAAAATGGAGTAAAAAAATAAAGACATCTGAGACTCTTAAGATTGGAAAAGAGAAAGTGAGTTTCGCGAAAATCACAAACGAGTTAAGAATCATGTTTCAAGACATTAGCTTCGTGCACGATGAAAGTAAGAAGTGGTTCAGGAACAAGAATAAACGGATCAACGAGCGCAAACACGGGGAGACTGATTCATTCATATAAATTATTCAATTTTATTTTGACTTGCATTCAATTGCGATTTATTTTGGTTTCCGTTGATTTTTTTTATCAATAAAGAATTAATTGTGTGCTATATGATCGACGTGCATGTGTTTAAATAGATTTGATATTTGAAAGTAGGATCATGGTTGTTAGTAAAACAATGAAGGGCTATATTACCCATGTCCATGGATATTGTGGGTTAATTTGACATTGCCACTTTTTCCTACAACTTACCAAAATTGTCTGAGAGAATCTTTAGCAGATATAGGAAAAGTGGTCAAACCCAAGATTTTGAGGTTTTGGTCGAAAAAGACGCACCAAATAGATCCCGTAAAACGGGATAAAGCAAAAAAATTAATCCGGCTCCCCGGATATTATCCTATATACCCCATACATCCAGTATTGAACTCAATTTTTGAGGTGAACAGGAGACGAGTCAACGCTTCGTCGATGCCGGCGCCGTGACCCTCGAGCTCGTTTCCACGACGATGAGATTCGTCAATCTTTGATTTTCGGAGAGGAGGTTTCATTTTGACCATTCCCTACGAAATCATGACATGTTCGAGTACCTCCATAGAAGCACCTACATGGTCAAGCTCCCTCTCCCCCGTAGGAGCACCTCCACGAAAGGAGACGAGTCGAGGCGCGGGAGGCTAGCGCTAGGAGAGTCAGGCGAGGGCTCGATCTGGACGTGGGTGCCCATGCTCGCAGCCCATGGAACACTACTAGGAAAAGGCTTATAGGTGGATTAAATAGCCGTGGCGCACCACCATTTTGATGCTCCATGGGTATATAGCTGCGGCGCACGAAAAGACGGTGCGCCATGGGTGGGCCATTACCCGTGGCGCACCAAAATGGTGGAGCGCCACGGCTATGTGGTGGTCTGGCTGGCTAGCGAGCCCCCTCCTTACCCGTGGCGCACCTTATTTTTGTGCGCCATGGGTAGCAACTTACCCGTGGCGCATCGCGGCGACGTGCGCCACAACTATTTGTGGTTCCAGATGCAAATGTTAGCCGTGGCGCAGCTTAATTCTGGTGCGTCACGCGTATGGTCCGGGGTGTACAGAGTACAGACTCGCTTCGCACCCCACCTACCACGCACCCTAGCTCTCTCTCCCCCTTATCCTCTCGATCCCCTTCGCCTCATCTTCTTCCTCGTAGCCTCTCCTTCTCGAGCGCCGCCAGCATCCTCTCAGCGGCCGCCCTCCCAGGCCACCCCTCACCTCCGCCTCCCAGGATCTTGTCGCAAGTGCCGTTCTCCCCGGACAACAACGCGCGAGCTGGACCCCCGCCTCCCCGGATCTCCTCCTCCACCTCCCTGACTCGCCTCGGTGCCAGCGACGCAGGCATGCATTACCGGCCGACCGGCGGCCATGGCGCATTCGTACGGCGATGGCAGGGTGCCTGAGCAGCTGCGGCAGGGGCTGAAGCCGGCGCTGGAGATGGAGGACCTCCAATCCGTCCGCCGTTCCGCATCGACCTCTGTAAGCCCCCAATCTCATCTCCTTCACGCGCCCTCGCAAGGTTTCATTTTCCCCGTGCTCGTGCCTATGCATACAAGGAGAAGGACGGCCTCCCCGCGCTCCTGCTGGTGGTCGCCTTACCGGGCTGCTCCTCCCGGCGTCCACCCGGAGCGGCTGCCAGGGTCTTCTCCGACAACAGTCTCCGAGGTGCTCCTGGCGGCACTGCTTCCCCGGCCTCGGATGCACTCCTGGACCCCGCCGCCACTGTTCGTCGTCGTGGTCTAGACCGGCGGTGGTGTCCGTTTGCCGGCGGACGGCGCTTCCATCCGCGCTGAGATCAAACATCGGCTATAGTCCGTCTCGGGTGAGCTCGAACTCCTCTTATCTGCTCTATCGTCACGCCATGGCGATGATTTACTTGGATTAGGCTACAAATCTGCAAGAAGAACTCCAGTTTCGTTGTTTTAGTCACACCTTCTAGCTTTGATGGGTGCTGATGTAGCCTTTTTAGGTATTAAGTTTGTTACTACCTTGCTGCGATATAAAGATGCTCGATTTCTGATCATGATTGAAGTGCGTTCTGGTGTGAAAGTTTGTAGCTAAACTGAACCATTGAATTCGGTAGTCAGCTGTGAACAGATAAAGAAATGGCTAGTAACTTGTTTTTAATTGAATTTCTTCATAGCAATAGTAGATCTTGGGACACGGTGGTTCGAGGTCAATGACACTAGTTAGGCTTACTAGGTGAGTTGCTGGCTTTAATGGCCCTAATGGTTATGGCTTTAGCTAATTGCTCTGGTTGAGTAGGTACACTAGATGTATATGGTCCGTGGCTGCTATATACTTGCTGGTATTCTCTTACATTATATGTGCTATTTTCTTTCCTAACCACCGGACTGAATTCTGTGCTTGTTTGGAACTTATTTTTCTTCGAAAGCCGATAATTAAAAATGTTGTGGCACTATGTGGTAACCCTGAAGGTCTGCAGAGCCTTGTGATATGCACAAGTACAAGTCCTGTGCATCCTACTTGGCTCTGCCGATCCTTCAGGGCTACTAATAATTGTGTGTCCGACCTAAATATGAGGCGCAAAATCTAAGTCATTTTTATTTTGTTTTGTCTGTTTATTCGAAAGCCGATGATTAAAATGTTGTGGCACTAGGTTGTAGGCCTGCAGGTCTTGTGAGCCTTGTGATATGCACAAGTACCAAGTCTTGTGCATCATACTTGGCTCACAAGATCCTGCAGGTCTACTTGTGTGTCCGACCTAAGTATGAGGCGTAAAATCTAAGTCATTTTTATTTTGTTTTGTTTTTTCTTCTAAGCCGATGATTAAAATGTTGTGACACTAGGCATTTTAGCCTCCCTGCAGCGAACGGCACACAACGAGCGTCTACCTTTGTCACCGAACCCAATGGCTGGATTTAGCCTACCTGCTGGCATGTTCCCTGGCATTATTGTGTTGTCTTTGTTCACCGGCCAGCCATTGGATCCACCTCCTGTAGGTCGGTGAATAAAGACAATACAACGATGCTGTTGGAAACACAAGCCCTCAGGTAGGTTGAATCCAGCCACTGGATTTGGGTGACACAATAATGAATTGCCGAGGATCCTGCAGGTCTACTTGTGTGTCCGACCTAAGTATGAGGCGCAAATCTAAGTCATTTTTATTTTGTTTTGTTTTTTTCTTCTAAGCCGATGATTAAAATGTTGTGACACTGTATGATTCAGGGAGGAGCTAGTGAACCTTGTGATATGCACAAATAAACATTTTGTGCATCCTACTAGGTTCACTTGCTCCGTCTCTGAAATGTGTGTCCAATTTAAATATGTATGAGGCACAAATCCGAAATCATTTTGTTTTTTCTCTCTTTCTGAATGCCGATGATTAAAATGTTGTGTCACACTATGTGATTCAGGGAGGTGCTAGCGGACCTTGTGATATGCACAAATAAACATCTTGTGCATACTCTTACTTGGTCCGCTTGCCCCGTTCCTGATCAATGTGTGTCCAATCTAAGTATGAGGCATAAACTCAAATCATTTTGTTTCTTCTCTATGAATTGACAAAGCCGATGATTTAAACTATGCCATGGTAAAGGCAAGGAGAGTGTCTACAATGCCTTGTAGTATATACAATTGGAGTGTTTGTATTAATACATGGTCTTGTACACACTCTTTTTGCCTTGTTTTGCACAGCAATGATATATGAGGCTTTCCATTGTTAACTTCTCGCATTTCGTAAATTTTAATATTACGTTTGTAACGAAATTTTGACTTAGCGTATTTTTGATCAAGGCATGTTCTACTACGACGGCGCTCCACTCGATAATGCGGAGGTGGAACGGCGCATAACGGCACAAGGCGACATCCGACCCTTCACGACGAAAGACGGCATCCGCCCCTTCCCGGCCCCGAAGACCATCGACGCCTAGCTTATCTTTCATTATGTTGTCTAGCTGTGTATAGCTTATGTTCAAACAATCGATGAAATTTGTGTTTGTAATGTGATGATCTAACTTGCTACTCGATTCCGATGGAGACACATGTGTGATGTATATAATTTTGTCTACTTATATCTATGGCCAGTTATAATGCATGTGATTTATGTATTTTATTTTGCAAAATGTATTATAGAATATATGTCTATAAATACCTGTATTAACATCTATATAAATACACAGTATATAAAAAATACAGAAAATACCTTAGCCGTGGCGCACCTGTCAGTGTAGCCGTGGCGCACCTTACCCGTGGCGCATAATGGGTCTGTGCGCCACGGGTATATTTCATTAGCCATGGCACACACCCAAGCCTGCGCCACGGGTAAGTGTGGTTACCCGTGGCATGGCAATCCGTGGCGCAGGCCCCTGCGCCACGGGTAAGCCATTTTGGTGCGCCACGGGTAAGCTTTTCCCTAGTAGTGGAAGCACCTCCATGGCCAAGCTCCCCATGGGAGTGCTGAATATATAAGCAATTTTGCATATGATTTCATGTGATCTACTAAAACAGTAGAAAAACCGAACGAATCTAGAGAAACTACTATAAGCAGAAACTCTAGGAATATGTCCAACAGAAAGATCAAGAGTTCATATAGTGTGACAGCAGCGGAAGCGTTGGCGTTCACGTTATCACCCATGTCGTTGATGAAGAGGCTGCTAATGTCGGGAAAGAAGTCATTGTTGGGGAAGAACTCGATGCCAGTAGTCGCGCGAGTGCGCTCCCCAAAAACCTAATCGCCCCTCTGCGGTGACCCAGCACACCACTGCATGGTGTAGTGTGCAAGTCGTTGACATAATACTCACAGAAGGACCTATCCGTGAATATTACATCCCTCAGAGTGGTACAACAGAAACATAGCAGGTCCAAGGTAACACTATAGGATTACAACCATATTCAATACAAAATCTCGAGAACCTCCTCGATAAATAGAGGATAGCCTCGTGCAAATGAAACCCAGAAAAGAGCCAGTTCGTAGCACTAAACCGGAGATTAACTCTAGCTCTATTTCCTCATCCACTACTGCTGTTGCCACAACCTTAATCTACTCTATCTGGAGTATCTCTATTTCCTATTGTACTTATCCTTTCAAAAGTCGTGGTCGCCTCCGTTGGCAGAGTGATCTCCTCAACATCGTTGACATTGCTCCTTCGTGGCCATAGTTGTCGTCGTGCTTCGGTTGGTGTAGTAGCGGTTGACTCCTTGTTGAAGATCTCGATATCGTGATGATCCACCGTCAACTCCTTTGATGGCTCTAAGATTCTAAGCAGGGGGTCAAAAGGGAAAAGGGTGAGTAACCAGCGTTACCCAGCAAGTCCATTATGTACGGTGGGAAGTTTGATGCACTAGCTACAGCTTTAGACTCCAGGGAGCCTTAAGCTTAATGCAAGGTTTTTGTAAACATTTCTTCAAGAGGTTGCTTTTATTTCTGAAGACTATGCCCGTCATCCTTCACAGGGCTAGAACTTTCATGGAGTTCCTTTCCTGCAGCGTTCGCAGCTCCTTCCCGGAACAGGGAGTAACATGTTACAATTTTTTACACTCTGCAGAGATGCGTTACTTTACCCATAAGAGATCAAGACTTTGTTGCACAACCGGGTGATCTTTCCCGTCCACACTCTCTTTGGTGTGGGGCCCAGTTTTTGATCCAAGTCATTCACTATGCTTCTCCGCACAACGCATGCCCACCCTTTTGTAGGTTTGTCCTCCCCTAAATCTTTAGGCAGACCGTTCCGGACTCAAAAGTCCTCCCCTATGCCTAACAGATTGCCCGTTCCAGACATCCCTACAATCCATCATAGGCACCAGGTATCGTGGGACCTAAGGGTTCCCACCCATGTTGCGTGTAGTCCCGCAAGACCTACCGCGTACGACCCTGGTCACCCGTTGGCATGCATCCGGGAGAAGTACAGATGGCATTTCCCGTCCCATTCCAGGTCTTATGGTTAACGCGTCTTTACGGCGCAATCATTATGACGGCATTTGTTGTTAAGTCCTAGGTAATACTTTCTCGTGCAAGTGGGACCTCCGGACCAATTCATCTTACCATGGTCCCACCTGCCCTCCATAGTAGGTTACCACCAAATAGGTAGACAACCAATAGTCATGTTATTAAAGAAATAGGTTTTATGCTTTCTTTTGTATAAAGGTGATAGTATAATAAAGTTTTACAAATAGTTTTCTAACAAATATTTCAAGAGATATGAGCAAGTGATGAACTTGCCTGTGATAGAGGTGGCAGTTCATGCCCTTCGGGGTTCTAGGGTTGCGTCAGAACCCGGAGATCTGAAAATAGCAGAGTAGTCCGGGTAAGGACTACTGGAAACACTTGCAATATGCTATTATGCATAAATATGAGATGCATCGTATATAACCCAAAATACCCAAACTCACAAGTAAGTGCTTCGCGTTATTGATTACTTTGTTAACGGTGAGATACTTTGAGTTGTTATCACATTCAGACTTAAGTGTTTGTTATGATTAACGAAGTAATGTTTTACATGATTAGTAAACAACTACAGGTGCTCAGTTAAGGATTGCATTTGTTTCATAATTTATTTTATTTAACTACTTTCAAAAAGTAATAACACTAAAGTGATTGATTTTCAAATGAACTCTTTTTTGTGTGTTTTACCTAGGATGAGTAACAGGACAGTCATTTACATTATGGTATTTAGTTCAAAATTTTATGTGTTGAACCTTTATTTCAAATTCATTTTCTTTTTAGAAAATTAGTTGTTTTAGAAGTTAGTACAAATCAATTCCAGATACTATCTTTTAATTAATTAGATAAGAAAATTATTTTCAAATAATTTATTTTAAAATAATTGAAATCATATCCATTTATGGATCTTAGTATTTTTCATTCAATAAACCTTTTTAATAAATTAAATAAAAATTATATTTGAAATCCTTATAAAATTTGGAGTTGAAAACATATTTTTATTTAATTTTAGAAATTTATTTGAATTACAAAATTTTAGGTGATGTTTAAGTGGCATTTTGGTAATTCTAAACAACTTTTATTTTTATTTTATTAAACAAGTATGAATTTAGCATAATTGAACAGATTTAATTTTTCTGGTCATTTTGATATTTTATTTATATTTTTCTGATAAACAGATTAAAAGTTATTGATTTTATAATTTTATAACATTTTTTGGAATTCTGGAAAAGATTAAATCTCTGACGATGGGTCCCACTGGTCAGAGTTTTATTAATTTCTAAAAAGATAAACCTGAGCTGACGTCGGCTGACGTCATCAGCCCAGGCCGGCGGCCATGTTGGCCACGGCCCGGCCGACTCCGGCCTCCCCGGGCGACGAGGGCACGCGCATGAGGTGCGCGGGGCTGAGGCCGACCTAAAGGTGGCTGCGCCGCCCCTTTATGGTCGCCGGAGCTACCACGGCGACGACATGCCGCGGCGGCGCACGACGGCCAAACTCGAATCCGAAGAGCTAGGATGCAATCGATGGAAAAGAATGGGGCAAACGGATGAGGAGCTTACCCCGAGATTGTTGGACAAGGTTTCATGATCGGAGGAGGCTCGACGGCGACGGAAACATGCTCGACGGCGGCTGGCGTTCGGGGCGTCGCGGCCGTTCTCCGTCTTCAGGCCATCCCAGCAGGCGCGTCAGGCACCACGGCGTAGCGAACGACGAGGCAAAGACGATGGACAAGGTCTCTAGCCGCGGAGCTCCACCATTCGTCGGCGATTTGAGGGAAATGGCGGCGGCCGAATGAGCTAGGGTTAGGGTTTGATGTGGTGCTGGGCATAGAGGGCAAAGGAGAGAGAGGAAGCGAGTGCGAGGGAGGAGGAGAGGAAGATGGGGACGCCTCCTTGGGTCTTATCCTCGAGCGAAAGCGGCGAGCAGGAGGTGGCACGGCGCGACGACGTCGCTGTCCTCGGCCTTCTGGCGCAAGGAAGGAGAAGAAGAAAAGAAAAGAAAAGAAATTGCAGAAAACCCCCTGGTCTTTTCATTAATTAATCAATTCCTTAAAACAGCAACTTAATACATTTAATTAGGGCTTTTAAATAAGTTCAAAAATCATAGAAAAATTCATGGATGCTCCTAATATAGTAGAGAAGCTCCACTCATTTTTATTTTGAATTTTTGAAATACCCTAATCACATTTAAAAATAGAGATATGTATAAGTCATTTAAATGTGTTCAAATTAATTTTGGATACAACCAAGTCCTTGAGTTCCAAAGCAATACATGCCATGAACTTGGTAGATTATTCAACAAATATTACAGAGTTGGGATGTTAAGTAACTTTGCAAGATTCATATCTGTGGTCTTTATCATTGGTTTGATTTTCTTCCTTGGGAATTAATTCATTGGAGAAATATTTTTATGTTGCTTTCTTAAAAAGGCACTTGATTGGGTTGAAGAGGTTGATACTTTGCCTTCTTGGTCAGAAGATCAATGTTGCCTTTTGTCCCTTCTCTTGTATTGATCAGATGCTGCTCCTCATTCTTGTTGACTGCTTGACTCCAGATGATCCAGCTGATCCAAGGACCCTTGTTGCTCTTATATTAGAATTGATTCTTTCTAGTCAATAATTGGATATTAGGGCAAGTTCCTAATATCCATTACTTAACTTCCAAGATTATAATGCATCACCCTTGTGGTGAAAGCAAACATTTTATTCAAAGGACACTCTCCTTCTGGCAAGCATATTCTTATTTGAAATTCAATTGCTTTAATGCATACAAAGAATTATGTTAACAAGGTTGCAAGGCTTGTTAACAAACTCCTTTCATATAACACCAAGCCTTTAAATTTCACCCCAAGTTTCTTTAGTATTCAAATTGTCTTGCAGGAATGAATTTGGAAAGATTTGAAGATAAGAAGCTAAGATCAGATAAGGAGATCAAATTAGATGTAAAATAGAATTGCTTAAGCATTTGTATTAGCTTTTGAGGTTAAGGCAAAGTTTTCTGGTTTTCCATCAATTACATTATTAATTTGCTTAAATAACTCTTTGAGTTGTGATAGGTGTTGAGTTGGTAATTTACTTATGAGTTATTTTCTTATTTATATAAGCATGTATGATTTTGCTATTCATCTAAATAAGTTCTCCAATTCAATATCATTGGTATATTCCAATTTGGATCTTATTTCCCGCAACCAGTAAAAATGTCTGGAGATCATGTCAAAACTTATCACATTCACCTCAGATGAGCTAAACTCTACTCATGAAGTTGAATGATCTCCAATCCCTACAGAGTTTTATTTTGCGAAAAAATTTATTCAGATTTTCAGATGCATACATGCAGATGCACAAAATCATACTTCTACCCTTCATTGGTTGCTAAATACTGGGGTATTACACCCTCTCCCGTATAGGATCACAAGAGGCGGGGTTCCGGAGGCCTACTGTCCCTTTAACCGGTGCACGCCGGAAGACGGGATGGAGAAGACTTAGAAAACGGCGGCGCAAGTGTTTGGAACTGGAACGACGATAGACCATGTGTTGCGTACGTTAGCCAAATTGGCTTCGTTCGGTTTTATATAGTGTAGGTTGGGAGTCAAAGCAGCCCTCATAAACGCGTCCGTTTATAATTTAGAAACTGTCGTATTAAACACGTCCGTTTATGAATTTAAAACGGTCACAATAAATGTGTTTGTTAATGAATCAGAAACGGCTGTATTAACCGCATCTGTTAATGAATTAGAAACTGTCGTATTAAACACGTTCGTTTATGAATTAAAAATGGTCAGAATAAACGTGTTTGTTAATGAATCAGAAACGGCTGTATTAACCGCGTCTGTTAATGAATTATAAACGCCCGTTATAAACGCGACCGTTATTAATCAATGACTCATTAATTTTCCCAATTAACAAAATATAATAACGTGCCAATGAGAATTTCTGAATTTATCTTGGGCTAATAAATACTAGTAAATTCTAACAATCCCCCACAAAGTCGCATTGACTCATATCTCATCATTCAGTTCCAAAACATTGTTTTATATACCGGTACTCAATGGAGACTGCTAAGTTGAACTTCCACTTAGAAACTTATGCTACACTAGATCACAATTTGGATAGTGGACGATGTCTTGAACTACAAGTTTGCTGCGACTTAGTTTCACACAAGCCCTTGACCAATACTGAGCTGCCGCAAGGCTTCCCCGCGGGTGGAGCTTATGTGTCATACTCCAAGACCTTTCATGAGTTTATTAAAGAGCACCCAACTCTCACGGACTGCGACGTTTAACAGTCAGACTCATATAGGTGTATTCCTCAAGAGATGCTCTGCAGGACAACATTTCCGCTTATAAAAATAAGCCGCTTGGAACACATTAAGATAAATATCAACCTGCCATGTAGATAAGGAGAGCATTGCATCTTCACGGAGTGGGAAAATGATTTAAGGGATACTCTCCTCCCAGCTGACCAACAGCTTGTCTCCCACTTCTAATTCACGGGATCTCCGATCACATAGAGTGGTTTACCACTGTGGACAACTCATACCGTGGGTCTCAAACCCATCTCCCTCGATGCACTATCTATCACGTTACGTGATAAACCCTTTGTGAAAGGATCTGCCGAGTTTTTAGACGTTTGAATATAATCCAATGCAATAACTCTGGAGTTTCTCAATTTTCTGACAGATTTCAATCTCTTTTTCACATGCCTTGATGACTTCAAATTATCCTTAGAACTTTTAACCTTAACTATCACAATTTGATTGTCACAGTTCATAAGAATAGCGGGTATTGGTTTTAAACCACAGGCAAGTCCATCAAAAGCTCATGAAGCCACTCTGCTTCAATAGTGGCTGTGTCTAACGCTGTGAGTTCTGCTTCCATAGTTGACCTCGTTAAGATGGTATGCTTGCAAGATTTTCAGGAAACAACGCCACACCGAGTGTAAGCACATAGCCACTCGCGGCCTTAATCTCATCAGCATCAGATATCCAGTTTGAATCACTATAACCCTCCGGTGCCCTCGGATACTCGAAGTAGTGAATTCCATAGCTCGCAGTGCCTTTTAAATAACGCATAACTCTCTCAAGAGCATGCCAATGATCATCTCCCGGATTAGAAACAAACCGGCTCAACTTGCTCACAGCAAAAGAGATGTCAGGCCTCGTGGCACAAGCCAAGTACATAAGTGTGCCAATAACCTGAGAATATCTCAGTTGATCTCTAGCAATTCGATTATTCTTTCGGAGCATCACACTAGGATCATATGGTGTCGGTGAAGGTTTGCAGTCATCATACCCGAAGCGACTCAAGACCTTTTCCACATAGTGAGACTGAAGCAGTGTAATCCCACCATTACCATCTCTCAGCAGCTTGATGTTCAAGATAACATCAGCTACTCCTAGATCCTTCATCTCAAAACAACGAGATAAGAAATCCTTAACCTCCTTAATTAAATCAAGGCTGGTTCCAAAGATCAGTATGTCATCGACATATAGACAGAGAATAACTCCCTCGCCCCCACCATAGCGATAGTACACACACTTGTCAGATTCATTTACAATGAATCCTTGCAGCAGTTAAAGTTCTTTCAAACTTTTCATGCCATTGCTTAGGAGCTTGTTTAAGGCCATATAAAGACTTCAACAACTTGCACACCTTTGCTTCCTGACCAGGTACTACGAAACCATCGGGCTGATCCATGTAAATTTCCTCGTCTAACTCTCCATTCAGGAAAGCCGGCTTAACGTCTATTTGACGAACGAGAAGACCATGCAAGGCAGACAACGAAAGTAGCACTCGAATCATGGTCAGTCTAGCCACAGTAAGTATCAAAGAAGTCTTCGCCTTCTTTCTGGGTATAACCCTTGGCCACAAGTCGCGCCTTGTACTTCTCAATAGTACCATCAGGCCTAAGCTTTTTCTTGAACACCCACTTACATCCTACAGGTTTACACCCATAAGGACGATTAGTGACTTCCCAGGTTCCGTTAGACAAGATGGAACCCATCTCACTACAGACAGCTTCCTTCCAGTAGTCAGCATCAAGTGATGCATAGGCTTCTGAAATGGTCCTGGGGGTGTCATCCACAAGGTACACAATGAAATCATCATCAAAGGACTTTGCAGTACTCTGTCTCTTGCTCCTAACAGGAACTTCATTGTCTTCCTCTTTAGGATTGCCAGTGTGTTCTATCGAAATGGTCGGATCAGGAATGTCATCCAGTTCCTGAATAGATGTATTAGGTATCTCCTGATTTGATGAGCTAGGAATATCCTTCATGGGAAAGATATCTTCAAAGAAAGTCGCATCCTTCGACTCCAAAATTGTACCAACATGAACGTCGGATATCTTAGATTTTAATACCAAAAATCTATAACCAATGCTATGAAAAGCATAGCCGAGAAGAACACAATCCACGGTTTTTGGTCCAAGCTTGTGCTTCTTGGGAATTGGTATATTGACTTTCGCCAAACAACCCCAAGTACGCAAGTAAGAGAGTCTCGTTCTTTTCCTTTCCCATTCCTCAAATGGAGAAACGGTTTTCGTCTTTGTGGAAACTCGGTTTAGGACATGACAAGCTGTCAATAGAGCCTCCCCCCACCATGCCTTGGAGAGACCCGAAGTGTCTAACATGGCATTAACCAAATCTGTTAGAGTTCGGTTCTTTCTTTCGGCCACACCGTTTGACTGAGGTGAGTAGGGAGTCGTCCTCTCATGGATTATACCATGTTCTGCACAAAATGAATCAAGCTCATTAGAAAAATACTCTCCACCACGATCAGACCTTAGCCGTTTAATCTTTCGATCGAGTTGGTTTTCTGCTTCAGCTTTATAGATTTTGAAGAAGTTTAAAGCCTCATCAATCATCAATAAGCGTCATGAAATATTTCTTTCTGCCTTTTGTCAACACGCCATTCATCTCACAGAGATCCGAGTTTATAAGTTCCAGAGGTGCCAAGTCTCTAGCCTCCGCAGTCTTATGGGACTTGTGAGGTTGCTTAGCTTGCACACATACCTGACACTTGGAACCATTGACAGTTGTGAATTTCGGAATTAAATCCAAACTAGCTAGCCGCGTCATGCAACCAAAGTTAATATGACAAAGTTGTGAATGCCAAATATTGGACTCAACCTCATGACAAATATGATTAATAACTTTAGTGCAAATATCTGACAAAGATAGGCGGAACAAGTCTCCACACTCATAGCCTTTATCAACAAATTGTCCATATTTAGATATTACAACTTTATTGGACTCAAAAACCAACTTAAAACCATCTCGACACAGAAGTGATCCGCTGACGAGATTCTTATTGATGGAGGGCACATGATGCACGTTCTTCAAGCGCACGATCTTTTCTGAAGTAAACTTCAGATCGACCGTGCCAACACCACGAACAAAAGCATGTGACCCGTTGCCCATCAGCACGGGAGAAGTCCCTGTGACCTGGTAAGAAGAAAACATGGAGGCATCAGCACAAACATGTACATTGGCACCGGTGTCAATCAACCATTCAGGAGAATGACAAACTGAAAGAATGGTAGAAAATATACCGTACCCAGATTCCTTCATCTCAGTGTCGCCCATGACAACATTGGCAGTCTTGCCGTTGTTGTCCAGTCCGCGCAACTCATGGCGGTTGGGACAGCGAGGTGCCCAGTGATTCGGATCACCAGAAATATGGCATGATCCCTTCCTCGGCTTGTTGTTCTTCTTGAAGTTGGTAGGCTGTTTTGGCTTGTGCCTATCATCAGACTTGCCTTTGCCCTCAGATTTGCCCTTGTTATGTTTGGGATTGTGGTGGGCACTAGAACCAGCCTCAGCAACTCGAGCACGAGTGTCTTTTGCTCTCGCATTCCCTTCCACATCAAGAGAACCAATGAGATCCGAAACGAAAAACTCTTGCCTCTTGTGTTTCAAAGTAGTAGCAAAGTTGCTCCACGAAGGTGGAAGCTTAGCAATAATTCCACCGGCGACAAACTTGTCCGGCAGATTACACTTGAAGTGCTCAAGTTCTTTTGCGAGTGACTGTATCTCATGAGCCTGCTTTACAACAGAGCGCTCATCAGTCATCTTGTAGTCATAGAATTGCTCCATGACATACAACTCGCTGCCAGCGTCCGAGGCCCCAAATTTGGCCTCGAGCGCATCCCACATGTCCTTGCCGTTATCAAACGACATGTACGAGTGCACAATGGAGTCGTCAAGGATACTGAGGAGGGCACTCTTGAAAAGAGTATCGAGCCTCTCATATGCCTCCTGTTGTTTAGGAGTAAGCTCGCCCTCAGGCTTGCCTTTGGTGGCAGCATAACAGTTACTGTTTTGAAATCAGTAAACTGCTCTCATGCGCCATCGTTTATTGCTCCCCTTTGAAGGGAAACGGCCTCGTCGACGCGAGAAAGCTAGGCGATGCAAGTTGCCTATAATCAGGTTTTTGGATTGTTGAATATATAAGCAATTTTGCATATGATTTAATCCGCGAAAACAGTAAACATATTATGACTAGAATAATAAGAATTAAACTAATCATGCAATCTACTAAAATAGTAGAAAAACCTAACTGAGTCTAGAGAAATTACTATAAGCAGAAACTCTAGGAATATCTCCAACAGAAAGATCAAGAGTTCATACAATGTGACAACAACGGAAGCGTTGGCGTTCATGTTGTCACCCATGTCGTTGATGAAGAGGCTGCCAATGTCGGGGAAGAAGTCGTCGTTGGGGAAGAACTCGATGCCAGTAGTTGCGCGAGTGCGCTCCCCAAAAACCTGATCGCCCCTCTCCCGTACAAGATCACAAGAGGCGGGGTTCCGGAGGCCTACTGTCCTTCAACCGGTGCATGCCGGAAGATGGGATGAAAAAGAATTGGAAAACGGCGGCGCAAGGGTTTGGAACTGGAACGGCGAGAGACCACGTGTTGCGTACGTTAGCCAAAATTGGCTTGGTTCGGTTTTATATAGTGCAGGTTGGGAGTGAAACCATCCCTCATAAACGCGTTCGTTTATGATTTAGAAACTGCCGTATTAAACACGTCCGTTTATGAATTCACAATAACGTGTTTGTTAATGAATCAGAAACGGCTGTATTAACCGCGTCTGTTAATGAATTAGAAACTGCCGTATTAAACACGTCCGTTTATGAATTAAAAACGGTCACAATAAACATGTTTGTTAATGAATCAGAAATGGCTGTATTAACCGCGTCTGTTAATGAATTAGAAACGGCCGTAATAAACACGACCGTTACTAATTAATCAACGACTCATTAATTTTCTCAATTAACAAAATATAATAATGTGCCAATGAAAATTTCTGAATTTATCTTAAGCTAGTAAATACTAATAAATTCTAACAGGGAGCATCTCCATGAGGGAGGCGGGTTGAGACGGGAAAGACCAACGCTAGGAGGGCCAGGCAAGGGCCCGAGCCTGGCGAGGGTGGCGATGGGAGTCAAAGCGGCTTCGTCCAATGATGCTCCGGTCATACATAAAAGATAGACTCATTGGGGAACATGAATTAAAAAAATGTTTTAAGATATGTTTTAACGGATCAGTCCGCACGGAACTTCGCGATACCGTAAAATATACTGAAAACTGAAAATGTGTTTTTCAGTTTCAGTTTATCCGGTATCAACAAGCCCTTGGCCCCACCTTCTCCAAGATATACCGGTAGGACTACTAGTCTATAATACTAGGCTTGTTACGCAATATTTTTTCAAAATTTCAAATTCTCGAATAGTCATTTTCTCCTGGTGAAAAACGAAAAAAAAAGAGACGGGTTCCATACTTCCATTAGTTTTCGCCTCGTCCATTCTCTTCCCTGATTCCCTCCCGAGTCCCGACGCCCTCCTTTCCTTTCCATTTCCCTCCCAAACACGCGCGTAGACCCCCGAAATCTCTAGGGTTTGCTCTCACCTGCGCCACCAGATCCTCGTCTCCCCTCCCGAATGGCGGAGACGCTAGCCTCCATGCGCCGCCCGGTAACCCCACTCCCTCCGCCCGGTCGCTCAGCAGCTGGATCCCGCCAATCTTGCTGAGCTTTTCTGATTTTGTTTTGTGTCTGCGTGTGGGTCCTTTCTCCCTGCAGAAGCGTGGTCGCCCGCCGCGGCCGCAGCCGAGCGACTTCGTCACCGGCGAGGAGTTCGAGGACGAGGAGGAAGACTACGCGGAGGCGGAGGGGCTCGCGCCCCAGCGGTCCAAGCGCAAGCGCGAGGCCTCCGCCGCCGCGGCGGCGGCGGCCGAGGATTTGACCCTCATCGGTAAACGGTTGCTTCTCTCTGTGTTTGTCTTTTCCCGTGGTTATGCTGGAGGTGGGTTTCGTATATGGCATGTCTGGGAACCTGCCGCTAGGGTTTGGTGGCCGTTCGACTGCGGTTATGAGGAATTGTAGCTGCCCTGCTGATTTGATTACTGTTGTGATTTATGGTACCGGGTGATGCTTCTGCTGCAACCAGGATAGGTTTATCTCAGTGGCTTTCGGCTAAGGTTAATTGGCGACTTTTCTGCTTGGCTTAGGATTGAGTTTATATTCTTTGCTAAAGACTGACCTCCAGTAGCACAACTAGAAATTAGCAAGAACCGATAGAGCGCTGTGAACATGTAACGTGTAAGAACACATGATAACTGGATAAGATAAACAATAGCGAGGTTTGTACTGCATTTGTTTTCCAAACCATGCAGGGGAACTGCATGTTATACTAATTAATGTACAAAAGGTTCAGGTACGCGCCACCAGGGCAACAAGAAAGAAAATAAAAGAAACGTGACCTTGCAGACTAGCTTCCTATGCTATCGGGATGGCTAGGCATTTAGCTCCGGCTCTACGCCAAAAGCAAACTATCAGCCCTAATATTGTCTACAATTTGCTGAATAGGCATTGAAGTTTTATTGAATATTATTTCATCACGCTATTTCCATATAGTCCAGGATGTGAGCATATTTAGACTTTTAAGCCTTTTTTGTTTGTCTGTGGCAATCCTTTGGCTTGGGTTGACCCACCATGGTATTAAGCATGCCATTGATGACGGGCTTTATGACAGGAAGATGCGACCAACCAAATACCTGACTCCAAATAATGCCAAAGACGCTGTAACCCACCAGCGCGATTGGCATCCTCACCTTGTGATGTCCAGAACACGCAACTGCTGTAGCGAGGGGGGTGCTTAGCCAGTCGATTCCGTGAACTTTGGGCGTTATGATTTATAAAGACTTTGGCGGCATCAGCCAGAGTTATTTGACTATCCATTATTTCTTCTGAATCATATAAATTAAATTAATCTAGTTTTATCAACAATAATTAGTTAGACCGTAAAATGTATGACTTCCTCATTATGCCTGTCCCTCGCCTTAGTTCCACTGCTTAAATCAACCTGATGCCAGCATTTTTATAGATTATCACGGAGGACCCCTCCACGTTTCCACTTACTGCAGTTCCAAAGCAAAACAGTTCCCAGCACATGATGTCAGACTCTTGCAGAAATAATGGTTCCTCAAAAAAAAAAAAAGCTGAAATATGCCTAGATTAAATAAATTTATTTAAACGAATAATATACCATCTCTCATTTCTGAGATGTCTGGAGGCATGCTTACGAACTTGCGACTTGCAGATATCGTCAAACATAATGGCAGGCTGATCAGCCATGCTGTCAAAAGATTGGTGGAGGATTATGAATCAAACCCAAAGTCTGTGATATTTCAGATATTAACAATGCTATTTGAGGTAATACTATCTCAATATGCTAGTTTTTGCTTATTCCATTTTATTTTATTGCTGCAATCTTATATCTTATAAAGCCTCAAATCTTGTGATAACAGGCTTGTGGTGCCAGGCACGATATTGCTGCAAAAGACTTTGATGAAGCAGCTGTGGATGACATTGTATTCAAACTTGTTGATCTATCAAGAAAAGTATCCTACTGTGATTTGTTCAAAACTGTGAATGGAGAATCAATATTTCTAGCCATTTAGACTATCCAAGTTCTATCAATTGTTATACTTGTATATATATGCTCTCTTTTGATCGAACTTTGCAACCTTAACTTGAATATAGGGTCTGGTGGATGATAATTATAACTCAAAAAGGAAGGACCTTAAGAACTTCAAAGAAAATATTGTTTCTTTTTGGGATAGTTTGGTCCTTGAGTGTCAGAATGGTCCATTGTTTGATGATATCTTATTCCAAAAAATCAAGGATACGTGGTTGCTTTGTCATGGTAATTAAGTCTCATCTGTAACATCCTTGTTTTCTTCTGGATATTGTATGCATGCATTTAATTGGCTGATTTGTTGTGCTTCAGTACTCCCCCAAGGGTTTATCGTCAAGTAGCTTCAATGATTGGGCTCCAGCTTGTGACTTCCTTCATATGTGTCGCTAAAACTCTCAGTGGACAGCGTGAGACCACTCAAAGGCAGTTGAATGCAGAGAAGAAGAAGCAGAGTGATGGACCAGCTGTTGAATCTCTTAACAAAAGACTATCTGTTACTCATGAAAATATTACTTACTTGGAGGAATTGATGCGTAAAATATTCAGCGGGTGAGACTTTCTGTTAGATTCCACTTGCACTAGCGTTTTATGGACGCTTCATTATGGTTTAATTTATTTCTGACATTTGAGGTAACTCATGCATTGGTACCCAGAGACTTGCATGTGTTGTCAGTCGAATGTACATCATTTATTTATGTCTAGCGGGTTGTTAATTTTTTTTGTCATATGTAGGTTATTCATGCACCGTTATCGTGATGTTGACCCTGATATTCGGATGTCATGCATAAAATCTCTTGGTATTTGGGTTGTCTCGTATCCATCACTTTTCTTACAAGATATATATTTGAAGTATCTTGGGTGGACACTGAATGACAAGGTAACAATCGGTTTAATCCTTTTTTATTATGCCTATTAATACCTCTCTGTGATCATGAGGCTTGCAGTCTTTATTTGTGCACTTCTTTTTGTAGAATGCTGGAGTTAGAAGAACTTCTATCCTTGCCTTGCAAAGCCTGTATGACGTAGATTCCAATATACCTTCTCTTGGTCTCTTTACGGAGAGGTTTTACAGCAGGATGATCCAGCTTGCTGATGATATTGATATTTCAGTAGCTGTTTCAGCTATAGGACTCATCAAGCAATTACTCCGGTGAGGTTACTGTCTCATGGTCTTTTTACTGAGGTTTCACCTCAATGTCTTTTGCCTGTCCAGTCTAGATGGCTACTGGGCAAGCTTACTTATTCTGCATAGCTTCTTAAGACAGGCTAAGTTTTTCGGATGTCTGGCCTTTGATGTGAAGGTCTTATGAACAAGGTTATGTTATGTGCTAATAAAAGTAACTTTCAAGTAGGATGAATGCTACTGAAAAAATACATCAGAACTAGCTGTAAAACTTGATGTACTGCTGTCGCATGATACATAGGCAAGAGGCACATTAGTGCCAGTATGGTTCTTCGTCGCTGTGCTGCTATTAGTTCGTATGTTGCATTGAGAGGATCATTTCTTGATGTCTCATTTAGACAGCTAGACCCACATCTGAAAGGAGATGATACTGTTATGCACAATAATGGGTTTTAGGTAGAAGAGAGTTGAGAGCAATGGTGCCTATGCAGCAAGCATTCTCTATGAACGTTTGCCTTGCCTGTATGGACCCATTACACTATTCTCTATGAACGTTTGCTTTGGCTGTATGGACCAGATCTAACTGGCCTGGTCAAGCTAGACCTAGCAAAAAATTACGTGTCCAGTCACCCTTGCTATTTGCTAAAGAATTCCAGTAATTGTCTTGTTCAAGTGAGCAAAAGAACTGCACATGCTTTTCATATTCGTTTTCTCTAATGTATTATATATTGTTTGTTTGTTTGTTTGTTTGTTTGTTTTGCAGGCATCAACTTTTTGAGCGATGATGATTTGGGTCCCCTATACGATTTGCTTATCGACGAGCCTCCTATGATCAGACGTGCAATAGGGGAGTTGGTCTATGATCACCTGATAGCACAAAACATCAAGACCTCTTCAGGAGCTAGAGGTACTTGCCTCTTGAAGGATCATACTTTTATGCTACCATATCTTCTTACCAAACTACTTTATTTGTTCAGCCATTGATTATTCTAGTGAATTCCAGGTGGAGACAATGAATCCTCTGAGGTTCACATTGGTCGAATGCTGCAAATCTTGAGGGAATTTCGGATGATCCAGTACTGAGTTCTTATGTCATTGATGAGATTTGGGACGACATGAAAGCCATGAAAGTATACTCCTCAATTTATGTAACTATTTCGACAAGAGTATTATACATTAATGTTACTGTGATATTACTGTTACAACTGCATTATTTCTGTTCTGTAGGACTGGAAGTGTATAATCTCCATGCTTCTGGACGAAACTCCATTGTATGAGCTTACTGACATGGATGGAACCAATCTTGTTCGGATGCTGCGAGCCTCTGCTAAGAAGGCTGTTGGCGAAAGGATAGTTCCTGCGACAGACAACAGGAAGCTGTACTACAATAAATCCCAAAAGGTATCAATCTCATATCTGTGACATCATATATTACTGGTGCAAAGTTCCAGTGATTGATCATCTCATGGATATTTTACTTGACCATCAACATTTGTAACATTGTCTAGTCAGGATGGTGTAGACTAGTTATTTTCCAGTTTTCCACAGCTCCAAGTTTGGTAGATTGTGCCTCTAAGTACATGAATTAGGTTTGTATCCAGTATTCCAGTGGATACTTCCAGTGTCGAATGTTTGGTTCCAGATGCAGAGAATTCTGACTTCCTTGGACAGCTAGCTTAAGAGTCTGATCAGTTTGATCCTTTTAAATTTGTACCAGAAATAAATTTACTTCTGGACATTAGCTCAGTGATAACTAGGTCAATCTGCCAGGATAATGAACATTTTATATAATGAAAACTATACTGGTTGAATATGATCACCCTCTGTTAACCACATTACCTAGTGTTTTGATTGCAAACTTACCTTTACTATCACATAGATGGAAAGTCTTACTCATGAGAAGCATCTTGATCCTACACATTCACCTTAAATTTACTCTCTTTAAACCTTTTTGATTGTTCATTTGCATACTTCAGCTTTATATTTTTTGCTGTTATTTGAAATCCTTCCTGTTCAACTCTAGGTTATATATTAGTATCCTGCTTATCGCTGCTATTTATTTTCTTGTAAAACTGATACTTTATTCAATTCCATCTTGTTTCATTACTAAAAAGTAAAAGTTTACAGGAGATACTAGAAAATAACAAGAGTGAAATAACCAATGCCTTGATGAAGAGGTACCCGCAGCTTTTAAGAAAATACATACCTGACAAAGCTAAGATATCCCCTCTAATTGATATGATGATGCTTCTGAAACTTGAGATGTACTCACTAAAAAGGCAAGAGCAGGTCAGTTGCAAAAGCTATCACTTGGCCTTCTCATTTATTTTATTCGTATTTATTAACAATCTTGTGTACATTTTGGTTCAGAATTTCAAGGCTGCCATAGATCTTATTGTTGATGCTTTCTTCAAACATGGTGACAAGGATACCTTAAGATCTTGCATAAAGGCAATAGCTTTTTGTTGCAACAATTGTCAGGCTGATCTTCTAGATTATGCTGAAAATAAACTTAAGAATCTTGAAGATGAGTTGGTTTTGAAAGTCAAAACTGCAATCAAGGAAGTAGAGGTATGTCTTGTTCATGTTGTCTGTGTCTGTGTCTGTATCTAAGTCATGAAGATAATCAGATACTATCGACCTTGCAGGCAGGTGACGATGAATACTCCCTCTTGGTTAATTTGAAGCGACTTCATGAACTCCAGCTGTCAAAGCCTGTTAAAAATGATGGTTTATTTGAAGATATGTACCGAATCCTCAGTCATCTAAGAGAGATGGATAATGAGGTGTGAACCATTAAATTTCTGAGTTATTAGCATTTTAATCTTGTAGAGTCAACTTCAAGTAACATATCGAGCTAATACTTCCATTCTTTATTAGGTAAAGAGCTTTCTCCTCATCAATATGTACCTTGAAGTAGCATGGTGCCTGCATGCAATTGGTGTTGAAAACCCATCTGAAACATCTATCGATGGACTTTTATCCAAGCAAAGCTCTCTCTTTGAACAACTCTATTATTTCCTGGTGGTTCTGCCTACTTGTCAGAAAGAGGGAAGGAGCACAACTGTACTTTCCTGCAGAGTAAGTCTTCTGAGTTGAATATCGACAAACAGAGAAATATGTTATTTTCATGGCATCGATATGCCTGCATCTAAGTGTATTGACCTGTTGACGTGATAACACCTTTTTTCTTTCAGGTCTGCGTCATTACTGCAGAAATGTGGTGCTTGTTTAAGAAGTCAAAGTATTCTTCAACAAGGCTAGAAAGTTTGGGCTATCTCCCACAATTGGACGTTGTTCAGAAGTTCTGGAAACTATGTGAACAACAGCTGAATATATCAGGTTTCTTATTGCACAGCTACTTTAAATTTAAAATCAGTCCTAAATGAACTTTTCTTATCATGTTGGCCTTTAAGTTTTCTAGCTTCTTGCTAATGACTGAAATTGAACGTATCCATCCTCAGATGAAACAGAAGATGAAGATGCAAATGAAGAATATATTGAAGACACAAATAGGGATGCGGTCATGATTGCAGCTGCAAAGCTATTGCTTGCTGATACAGTTTCAAAGGTTTGTGCTGCATTTTATGCCTAATGATAGGTTCTCGAACAACGTTCTTCCAGATAGATTGTTGTCCTACTCTCTATTTCATCAAAATTCGTTCGCATTGATAGCTTCCTATTGACAGATAAATAAGTTTTGATCAATCTATGTTCTTTGCAGGATTACCTTGGCCCCGAGATTGTTTCACACTATGTATCTCATGGAGCAAGTACAACAGAGATCATCAAGCATCTCATTACCGCGCTAAAGAAAAATGGAAGCATCGATATAGCTGCTCTATTCTTTGAGGCATTGAGACGGGTAGATGCTCTATCTTTAAATGCACATAATATTTATTCATGACTTTACTAATATGGTGTCATATTAATATGTTGTCTTACGAATCTTTATTGTTTTCTTGCACTATTATTAGTATATAACATATCTCAAAAGAAATCGTAACTTAAAATTGCACAAGTTAGACCAATCCTGCAGTATTGAAGATGCCATTAGTGATTCAGGAGCTATCAGCCTCCTGTTAGTCAAGTGGTTCCCTATTTTTATTTTTCCCCATCACCATTACTCTCTGTCCATATATACAGCAGTGAGGAACTGGTGCGGAGTGGATTGCTGTTATTGTTTCTGTTAATGTTTTAAAGAAGCTTGTCCAGAATATGTGCACTGTCTTGGATGTATGTTCTGACATGAATTTAAGAAAAATACTTTTAATAAGTTCACTGGATTTTTTAACTCACTTTTGCATTTATTTTTGTTAATTTATCTTCCATTAGCCTAAGCTTATGACATATTGTCTTTCTTATGTAAATCATGTTTTATTTTTCATCTAATTAGGCGTATGAACGGTATATGGTCCATGTACACGATGGAGAGAACCAAGACCTGATAGGCAAGTCTTATTCAGAATGTCAAGATCTTGCTAATCGGCTCGCTGGAAATTATGTTGGCGCTGCTCGGAATAAAAACAAGTCTGAGATCTTGAAGATTATCCAATTTAGTATTGCATATGCCTTTGTGGACCCTCCAAAGCAATTGTCTTTGCTTGAGGCTGCTTTGATGCCATTTGTTTCTAAACTTGCCTCGTCAGATATACCAGACATGTATGATGTTAACTCTTTATCATTTTTGGTGCCTCCATTGATTTTGTGCTTAATTCATAGATATCTTCCTTCCATGTAGCCTGACAGATGTACAGAAGAGGGCACAAGAAACCAATATAAACGAAGATCCAAGTGCTGGGCGCCCATACTTCACCTTTGTAGAACACCTACGTGAGAAACATGCAAAGAATGAGGTTTTGCACGGTGCGTTGAACTCTCTCTTTGAGCTGTGCGTTCTTTTGTTCCAGCTCTGCACAAAGCTTTCTTCTAGAAATTGTTGCTGAGTACTGTTTCTGATCCAGAGGAAAAGGAGGAAAAGCCTGTAAAGCGCAGGGGCCGACCAAGGAAGGTTAGAGATGAGCCTCCTCCGAGGAACCTTTTTGACGGACACAACTCTAGCGACGAAGAGTCTGCAAGTGACTCTGACCAACGGGGGCAAGGCGGAGATGACGATGACGACGACGATGCTTTTGACCAGCCCTTGATCAACACGTTTAGGCCCTCTGCGTCTAAGCTAAGATCGCTGAAGGTTTCTCAACAAGGAACAAGCAGCCAGAAAAATGCTCCTGGGGCTTCAGGTAAGGATCAAGATCTTGCTTTTGCCAGTTTATTACCATGCCCTGGAATGCGGATACGTCTTTGTCTTTCCATTTCCTGAACGTAGCATGTAATTTCAGGAAGCAATGGCTGATGAGGGGATATGCATTAATCTAGCCCGTCTGTGACTTGTGATGTACATTCGTGCTCAAGTCAAATCTAACGGGGATGCTGAGGCCAGCTCCGTTACTCTCACTGAAGGACAGCCTTGGGTTGCTGTTTACTTTTGTGTTTTAGGCGTTGTAGATGATTGTACTTAGATGCCTACACTCGTGTAAACCATGTGTTACAGTGTTAGGTACTCGTTAGGCTTCTTTCTGTTCCATTCCCATGTATATTTATCTTGTGTAGTAATATATGCAAGGGGGCGTGCTTTCCTTTCCCTGTTTTACATGACATGCAGTACGTATGACGATCAAAATCATGTTGTACTGATTTTGGCTTATGGATCCAAGTTTATTTAACTAAAGCGGTGCCTCCCTCTCCTAGTGGATTGACAAAAAGGGTTTCTGGAACTTAAAATTCCAGTCGTTTATTACACCTGGTTCAGCATGACCTCTCTGCATATACTCTTGGTATCTGCATCCTCGGAGCCAGTGATGATATGATCCCCATCCCAGATTCTGGGAGCAGGACCCATTCTCCATTTTCATTGTTTAGGATATTCTTCAACACGGCTTGCGATAGGCTCTACTCTGACGATCTTTGAATCATACCTTGAACATCATCTTGGTTAACACTTGATTGCTTGCTCTAAGTCTTAGTCAACCATGACCACACATGAGTACGTTATGACCACGACAGCCATATCCTGAATTATTCTTTTGTAACCAGCTTCTCAATATCTTGATCTTCTATGATCTTGAGCATGGCTTCTTTTGTGTTTCACAAAGGAACTTTGATTCACTTTTTTCTTTTCTTTCAACCTTGAAATCAACATATGATATTTAAACATTGCTTATGGAAAAGCCTTTTGAGTATAACTCAACGAAAACATTAGTATGTAGCGGTCGTCATTAATTACTAAAACTACAGACGGGGCTCTATGGACTTACGAAATCTATGTTCACTCCAAACTTTATTGCATTTTTCATCTCTTCTGGGTCCATTTCATCATCTTCTTGAGTTTGAACTTGTTTAGCCTTTAAAGCAAGGTGGAGTTGTCATTGCACTAACCATCTCATTGGTTTGGTTGACACTTCTTAACCTAGCCTCGTGTGTGATGAAGCACGAGAAAAGATCACTCGGGGTTATATCCTTGCAAGAATTTAAGAACGACAAGTTGGATGCCCGTTGTTGGTTGTCGAGGTATATTATCTCAACAAATGTACACTTGATGAATTAATCGTTCACATCAAAACCATCCTTGAACTTGTCGCATCCCAGCCCTTTAATCTTCACATGCGGGACCTCGAGTCTCGCATAGGCACTTCAGAGCGACTCACCATCTTTGACCACAAACATGTTTATCTCTCTCCTTGCACGCTCATATGTTGATCTTTGAATGAGGGTCCTTCCCTCATGTAAGACTATAATCATTTCCCAAAGTTCCTTTGTGGACTCGATGGAGTAGATCGTAGAAGTCATGGATCAAATCACGGATAATATGTTCACAATCCATGGAGTTGAGTTGACATTAAAAAAACTCCCAAGGTGTCAAGTTATCCAAATTGACCGGATCACCCTCCAAGCTCCTTGCTACTGTTGCGAATATGATATTTCATAGAAGATCTCCAAAAGGAGATTTGAGTTCCATCCAAAGGTGCATGAGAATCGAAATGGTTGATATGTGGCATGGGGATTTGGACTGAGGAGTAGCGGTGGCCAACTGCGCGATCGAGAGGAAAAACTCCCTCCTTCTCGGCCACACCGGGAGCGGGGGTGGCCTTTGCTCACCCATGACACTAGAGGTAGCACAACTTACCAACATATGCTTTGCAAAGGCGGTGGCTATGGCATTAGAAATTTTGGTCTTTGATAGATGCCTCAAACGATGATTGTCGTGAGCCAATCAATTCCGATGATTGTCGTGGGCCAATCAATTCCTTGAACTCACTTTGCGAGTATCTCTTTGATACCCCATCGTCGTCACCCATATCGTTCTTACGGCGGTAAATCCCTTAAAAAGAGTCCTTGACTCTGAAACTTTTACTTTCACAAGTGTGCCTAACAACTAAATGAAACTACCTATATGATGCAATAAGGTACTTCAAACACGAAGGCTGTCAAAAAGTTAAAGAGCTCAGATAGAAATACTCGAGACACGCAGAGACAAAGGTGTATCCCGATTTTCACTTTATTGAGGGTAAGTTATTCACCGTTGGCGAGGTCGGGGTTACCACGAAGGAATCCTGAACACTACGAAAGCTCACCTTCTTCTCCCTGTGCCTCCTCCATTAAGTAGGAGCTCAATCCACTAGTGGAGACCTTGGGGAGGCCGCCTCCAATTACTTCAAACTGCTAGGCCAATAACATATCGAATGCCTCCGCTGTCTCCTACTGCCTGGGAGTGCTCAACCTCCAGGAGGAACAAGATCGAAGGGAAAAGATTGGAACTTGCCAAATTACGAAACTGTTTAGTCAAAAGAGAGGGGATGGCGGGACGAGGAAGGGATCTTTCTTAGGGTTAGATCCTCTCTCAAATCCCCCACAAATCTCTCACGGAATCAACGAATTGAAGTGAGGAGAGAGTAGGGTCCTCTTTTCTTAGATACGAAAATGAAGGGAACAACTGAGTTAACCGTGACCATGAAGGGGTATGGGCCTTATATATGTCCTCCAAAAACTAGTTGTTTTGACACTCAGTCGCGAGGCCAGACAGTCCAACTTGATTCAGACCGAATAGTTCTCCCGCTTGACTAGAGCCAGTCTCCAACCTTAGAACAAGAGCAATAGGGTCTAGAAACAACCCGAAGAAGGTCGACCTAACCAAGAGCGTCCGGACCTCGGGACGGACAATCCGTTCGATGCACTAGCATTCAGAGAAGATCCAGACAAGCCTAGACCTAACCTAGAGCACCCGGACTTTGGCACGGATTTTCCGGCTGTTGTATAGAACATGGGAATCACCCGTGCCTTTGGACATCCAACAACCCCAATAGCTGGATAGCCCGGTACACTAAAATTCCATGTTCTTTAGCATTTGAGAAGATCTCTTTGGCTAAATTTTGGTGAGCATTTTTTGGGAGCAAGGTTAGGCTATATGGTGGATGAAATTACATGATTAAGCCCTCACAAACACCAATGATTTCGTCTTTGTAGTGCGCAATTCCTATTACCGTAGAATAAGGGAAATGCTGGCGTACCTCCGGGGGATCGCGTCGCTCGCGTCCTCCGGATCGAGAGCGTGCCACGCGTCCCTTCGTACGGGCGACACCAACGTGGGTAAGGCCCACCAATTCCGGCCTTATCCCTTCTCCTGACCCATCTCGTTCCTCTCTCGTGCAGCAACTGCACGCCGCCGAGTTCCACACCTCTGCCGCTACCTCCTCCCCCGCTCCTGCCTCTCTCCCCAGCGCCATGGCTGCCAGATGCCCGCAGCCGCCTCCCCTTCTCCCCCCTTCGCACCCCTTCTTTTCAGTCCCACCGGCGAGCTCGGCCGCCGCTCCGCCATGACTGCCAGCGTCAACAACCTGCAGCCGCCCCTCGCTACTCTGCTGCGCTCCGTCCCGCCGTCAAGCTCGGCCGCGCCCCGCCATGGCCGCCAGGCTACCAACCTCTTCATCTCCACGGGCTCAAGCCACTCCATCGCCACGCGCCTCAACGTGGTCGTCGGTGATGCTGCTAATGGGGCGGCGCTGCTGCTAGCAGCGACCGACGCAGCTGCTGCCATGGGGCCATGGTGCACCGTGCTGTGAGGTAAGACGCCGCCTCTACGAGCCGGGAGTGCTACGTCGATGGCTGCTGACGACGATGTGGCGAGTCCGGTGTGGGAAGCTGCAAGGGCGGGGTTGATGATGCTGCAATTGCTAGGCCGCGCTGCTACCGGCGTGAGGTGGCGGTGCTGCCATTGGTGGGAGGCCGTGCTACCGTAGGTGGGGGTTCCACCAAAGTTTTGCTACCAACGATTGTTCGTTTTGCATCATTAGAAAGAGATTTTTGCTACCACCGTTCATTATTTTTGTATCGTCGGAAGAAGATTTTTGCTACGATCATTATTTCGTTTTGCCTCATTAAAAGGATATTTTTTGCTACCATCATGACGTCGGATTTTGCTACAACGTCTCCAAGGTCTCTGGGGATGTCTCCGGCGAAGTCGGTTTTGCTACAATAGCATTTTTTTTGCTACAATAGCACAAATTGCTACAACAGCACAAAATTCTTATTTCAATCGAATCGTTTTTGCTTCATAGGAGCAAAAGCGGGATTTTTGGGGGATTTTGAAAATTGCTACAATAGTATAAAAATCTTATTTTAATGAACCATTTTTTGCTTCATAGGAGCAAAAACGGGATTTGCTGTCCATAATTGGACACGTGTCAGCAGGAGGACCCGGCGGCTGGAAAATTTTGAGCCCCCGGGGGACGCCTAGCACTCCCCTAAAGGTAATGACCATACAAATCAAATCGCCACGAATATCCTCCTTGAGCATATAAATTTTCAATAGTTATTGATCCCCAATACTCATGCATAAGGAACTAAACCTACTCATACACTTGGCGGTCTAATTGGTCCTTTAATTTTGTCATCATCATGCACCCAAACAAGATTAAAGGAAAATTTCATTTCCAGGTGTGCTCTGCTTGTCTTTCATGCCACTGTAGTTTTTGCCCAGACTTCACTTAAGGCAGCCGATAGATCTGCTACTCTTGTGTTTGATGTCTGTGTGTGATGGCCTGAAAGTTGTCCGTCTTCCAAAACCTTGAGCCATTTTCTGTAGCATTTCCATGCACCCGTGATCCAACAAGGGCCGTACCCGCGATTCTGGCTGTGGTTGTGGTCCTTTCCCCACACGCGTACCGGCGCGGCGTGGTGCCATTCACGCCGAACATTGTCGCCGTGCCCACTTTGGCCGAGGATGTGACCGTGTGCACCGCGGCGTCGTTTGGCAGTAGCCCTGGATGTATCCGGTGTATGCGTCGGCTCAGTGTGTGTGTGCGCGGCCGGCTCGCAAGCGTCCAAAGAGGCTAGCTGATCGTGTGTGTGTCTGAGTGTTTGTCGCCGACGCTATTTGTTTTACGAGCATTTGATGCGATTCTTCACTGGCTTATTCTTCTTCCAAAGTCCAAACTGTAGATGGACTTCCTCAAGGAGGCCGTGGCCCAGCTGGTCCAGTTCCTCTTAATAGAGATCGACCTTTTTATCCTCAGAAGTGGGCTGACTACGCCAGCAGCCCAGGGATCACTTTCGCCGGTGCCAGCCTGCACGGCTCCATTCAGCTACTACCAGACCATCGTACACTAATGTCTTTCAAGTGTACTCAATGATCGTGGAAGGCTGGCTTCTCTACAGTATCAAGCAGTGGCGGAGCTTGGGCCAACTACTTGGGGAGGGGTGGGTGTGTGTGTGTCTGGGGGGATGGGCTGGAAGGCTGACCATAGAGAGGGTTTTGTCAAAATTGGAGGGGGGATGGGCCATGTTATAAGGCCTTATAGGCTAAATGTTCATGGGATGGCGGGGAGGGGGGGGGGGGGGGGGGGGGGGGGGGAGTTTTGCCAAAATTGGAGGGAAGAGCTAAATGTTCCCGACGTCCATGTGAAAGAGAATCCTGCTACGTACCCCGATGATCGTTGGCATCTTAGCTTCAGCTATTTCATCTGTTCTTGCAGCAATAATCAATTACAACATGATGGTTGTGAAGGTAGGGCTAGACAAGAATCACTGCTTGCCGGGGCAACCGAGCCGTTAATCATCACGTTGTTCATCATTGTCAGAGCCGTCGGGCTAGTGCTGCATGTCGAAGTCGCCTCGACGGTTTTCAAGGATTGAATAACTGCTTTGGCGGTGCTGAGTTGTGATGAAGCTGCTAGTTCGGTCTCAGTTTCTACTATTCTTAGCTTTGTACACACACTGGCTGTTGTTGCGTTCGCTATAGGGTGTGTGGGTCTAGGAAGCTCCTAATGATGCTTTACTTTTCAGTCTGTATGAACATTCTTTTTCCGTTTTCGATGAAAATGGAGTCGGGGAGTGATCCATGTTTTCCTATTGTAATTTGTGTGGCTCTCGAAACCTCCTAGTACAATGTTTTACTTTTTAGTCTGTACAGAAAAATAGGGAGAGTTTTGTCAAATTGGGGGCGGTGGCCCCCCGACTTACACAAATACCCGCCAATGGCATCAAGATCTGCATCGAGGCTTCAGCCCCGTTCATCTTCGCCATGTCCATGTGGAAGAGAATCCTGCTACGTACCCCGATGATCGTTGCCATCTTAGCTTTAGCTATTTCCTCTGTTCTTGCAGTAATAATCAATTACAACATGATGGTTGTGAAGGTAGGGCTAGACAAGAATCACTACCTATCGGGGGCAATCTAGCCGTTAATCATCACGTTGTTCATCGTTGTCGGAGCTGTCAGGCTAGTGGTGCA